>JAJTUV010003383.1:0-60155 GCA_021653895.1 Mastomys natalensis | reverse complement strand
TTACTCGATTTCCCTTAGCAAAAAATAGACACAACATTTGCAGTGTCTTTTTCAAATACCTATTCATCTAAATTAAGGAGTAACCCACATGAAACAATCTGATAGCTTATTGAATTCTTGTACAGCACCCTTGTGATTAGCCCCAACTAGAACTTGGCCAGAACCTCCATGTCTTGTGCCTTCCGAACGAGGACCATTATCTAGGCTTTTTACAGTAATCACTTCAAGCTTTTTAAAAACATGGATGCTAATGGATGATTCTGAAAACAGGGGAGCTCATCCATGCCAAAAGAGATATTGTTCCCCAAGTGGAAAGATAGCTAATTTTGATGATTAAGTTTCAAAGAAGATAGCCAAGAGAAAAGAAGTGAATAATATAACCATCAGTAGGTGTTTGTTTCCTTGCCTTAGGTCTCCATCCTCACACCCTCTTTCTTTACCTCTAGGGATTATCTGTGCCTCCACAAATAAAGCTTTCCTAGGTGCTGATTTTTTTCCTCCTGGCCCACTTCATTGTCTTTGGTCCCTCTGGGTGACTAGCATTTTATTGAAGTGTGTGAATGTTGTTATTTACCAAGATCATTTTTTGGTTTTGATCACTGATCTTGGAATATAAAAAGTATTAAGAGGACTGAGAGATGGCTCAGTAGGAAAAAAAAATAGCACCTGTCCTGCCAGCATGAGGACCTGAGTTCAAATCCCCAGAAACTTTGTAAAAAACAAAGTCTATAATCCCAACAACACTGTAGGAAGGTGTGGGGCAGAAATAGAAGAATCCCTAGGTTTCCAGGCCAGCTAGGCTGAAGTACACAGAGGAAATACAATGGAGACCTGTAGTGTAGCACTAGGGATCAAACCCAGTGCCTCACGCGTGCTAGGCAAGCACTCTTATGCCTGAGCTCCATCTGCTGTCCCTCCGGTTGACTTGTCTTTATTTTTCCCCCCTCTGGCCACATGGAGACATGTAGCCAGTCTTTGCTGCAAGGGAAGCCAGACAAGTATCTGGATTGTCAGATACATATTTTCACAGTGGTGAAAATGGAGGCCAGAAGCTTGTGGAACTGAGTGCCTACCTGTATTTACCACATCACTATGGATAACTGAAACACCATGTTTGGTATCTTGAGTGACTCTCAGTGAGTCTCCACATTTGTGCGAAGATCTCCAGAGTTCTTTTACTCTAACTGTCCACATTGATAATCTACATCAGCAGTTACTTTCCACCCTCTAGAGACTGGCCAAGTGACATATTAATCCAAGTGCATATAAAAGGTGAGAGAAGGGCTGAGGAAGAAGGTCAGGTGGTATCATGCTCACCTAGCTTATACAGACCCTGGGTTCGAGTGTATACAGACCCTGGGTTTGAGCCTTAGTGTTGCATAAACCAGGTGTGGTGGCACATGACTGTTATCTCAGAATTTTGGAAATGGAGAATCAGAAGTTTCAAGGCTATATAATAAATTCAAGGCCAAGCTGAGATACATTAGGCAATGTCTCAATTGAAAATACAGAGGCGGGGGGGGGGCGGTATGAGGTTCAGTCAGAGCTATATGTTTTGCCTAGACTAGTCAAATGCAGTGTGTTGGTCAACAAAACAGACCATGAGTGAGTGAGACGATTTCCAGGGACCACCAGGACAATGGTCCTGCCAGATTCCTTGTGGGTTTCCATTTGGGACTCAGACAGTGAAGCCTGTCCTGAGATGCATTACACTTCACATCACAGAATTAGGAGAGACTTTCTTAGTTAATCTTTGACTACTTTTGCAGACTCCAGGACGTGTGCCAGAATGAACTGCCAGTACAGCTGTGAAGACACAGAGGAAGGGCCACGGTGTGTGTGTCCATCCTCTGGCCTCCGCCTGGGCCCAAATGGAAGAATGTGCCTAGGTAAAACAGAAAGCATCACCTCCATTCCTCTCCATTCCCCTCCCATTGCCTCTCCATTCCCCTCCATCCTTTCTCCACTGAACTCCACTTTCATTCATCACTAGGATTGTGTTGACTAGATACAGTGAATTCAAAGTACTGATCTCTGTCTATGAAATATCCTCAGTCATTTGTGCTCTCTAAACAGCTTGGGATATAAAGGAAAACCAGTCTTCCAGTACTCTATACTGCTCAGTCCCAGAACGAATAGGGCATAAAGGTTCTTTTTATTTACTGTATTGCCATTGCATATCTGACTTCAATTGCCATGTAACTGACAGTACACCATCCATTCAATCATATGAACCATTGGGATTTATTTGTTTCAAGTCCTGGCTATCATTTTCCTGGAAAACATGTGTTTACTTTTTTGGGTCTCAGTATTAATTTAGTGAAAATAGTATATGTTTCCCATGACATTTAGGCACTGCTTTAAATGCTTTTTCACATCCTCTTTAAAACCTGCTGTAGGGGATGGGGCTTGAGTATAGTCAGAGAATGCTTGCCCAGCATTTGCAAACCACTGGGTTCAATCCCCACCACTGTATAAACCAGGTGTGGTAGAATGTACCTGTAACCATGGTACTCAGCAGATGAAGGCAGGGAGACCAGAGGTCACCAGGGAGATCAAATGTCATCAAGGAGATCAGAGGTCATCCTCAGCAAGTTCAAAGCTAATCTGAATTATCTTAGACTCTGTCTCAAAAAAATGTCTTTATCCAAACTATTCAGCATGCAGTAGGATCAAGCAGACTTCTGTGAGTTCAAGGCCAGCTTGGTCTATACAGTGAGTTCCAAGTCAGCCAGAAATATACAGTGATGCCCTGTCTCAAAAAAGTAAAATTATAATTTCATGGCTATTTCTGGCTAGACAAAGTGGGCAGATTAAATCAGACTCAATTAAACACATAAACCATTCATTTATAGCTGTAAATTTAGTAAAATGCCGCTGCCTAAAGTTTTAACTTCCTTGCTTTCTCTTGTTTTCTTTTTTTTTCTTTTCTTTTTTTCTTTTTTTGTTTGTTCAAGACAGGGTTTCTCTGCATAGCCCAGGCTGTCCTGGAACTCACTCTGTAGACCAAGCTGGCCTCGAACTCAGAAATCTGCCTGCCTCTGTCTCCCAAGTGCTGGGATTAAAGGCGTGCATGCGCCACCACTGCCCGGCTCTCTTGTTTTCTTGCACATCTTAATTTGTGAGTCCACAGAAGCAGAGCGCATAGCTGCTTCAGTAAATGATCCCAGGAAACACTGGTTGAGACTTAAGAAGTATTTCAGGGGAAGGCAGGTACCAGCACTGAGTGAATTCAGTGAGCAGGTTTGATGAGCTCTGGGTACCTCTGGGAGACCAACTCTATTTGTTGCTTTTCTCATTGATTTGACCCAAATACTTGACAAGAAGGAACTTAAGGGAGGAAGGGTTTATTTTGACTCATAATTTGAGAGGATGTGGAGAAGGCCATAGTGGAGGATGCATTGCAGCAGGAGTGGAAGGCGAGGCAGATGGTCACGTTGCATCCACATTCAGAAAGCAGAGAACTACCTAGAAGTGAGAGTTCAAGTCCTGCCCCAGTCATTCCCTTCTTCCGGTAAGGCTCCTCCTTAAAGATCCACAGTCTTTCCAAATATCACCAGAGATCAAGTGTTCAAATGGTTCAAACTCTAAGGAAAGCTGCCTCTTGGTTTTTCTCAGGCCAAGAATCTCTCCACAACCCCTGATGTTCCTTCATTGGATGCTGCTCCAGAGTAAGATTCCCTAGTCCTCACAGTAAGACCCAGGAACAAGTCTAGCAGGCAGCCTACGGCAGCAATGGTACCTTTGAGGGCTGAGTGGCACAGTGCCTTGGTGGCTGAAACACCATTTTTATTCATTTTTGCATTTTGGTTACTTTTGTGAGTTTGAATTAATTTCATTCAATCATCTAACTGTATGTATTTCTAACAATCATATTGCACCAAATACATACACTATTTAGATTGGGTGAATACATAGTCTCAATAAGGGAGAACCAATGAGACCAGAATCTTGGAAAAAAAAGTTCATCTTCTTTAATTTGAAATATAAGCATGATATAGCAACTTCTTCAGGTTAATATAAATATTTTTAAGTCAGGATACTGGGTGTTCATTTATGCTAAATGGATGTAGCTAGATGACTTTGGTATATAAAGTAAGCTCAGCCGTATAGGCCAGGGAAGTACTATTAAAAAATATGCATGTATATTAAACTCTGTCTTCTCTTTCTGTTTTGTTTTTGTTTTGCTTTGCTTTGTTGTTGTTGTTTGGTTTGGTTTGGTTTTCAAGACAGGGTTTCTCTGTGTAACAGCCCTGGCTGGCTGTCCTGGAACTCTCTCTGTAAACCAGGCTGGCCTTGAAGTCTTCCTGGCTCTGCCTCCTGAGTACTGGATTAACTTTGCTCAATTTAATACTTACTTGGTATTTTAAGAGTGCTTCAGGACAGCTCAGTTAGTGAAGTACTCACCATACATACATGTGTCTCCAATGTGTCCCCAGATTGACCCTAGCATTCACTCATGGGGTGGGGGAGGGGATGGGGGCCTGTGAAATGAAAACAATAAGCAAGCACCAACTTGCATGCTTAACCCAAGGTCCAATCTACTTGACATCTGGAAGTTAGACCAACACCTCAGTGTTAGCAAATTGCTCAGCCTAGCTGTCAGCTCCCACCATGTGACATCACTCACTCGGAAGAAATGTAACATGCCTATATAATTGGTTTATATTTCATTGTTACACAATTGTAGTTGACCCACAACTTAAAGAACAGTACATTATTCCACAACTACATTTTTTGGTGATTTGAGTCAGTCTTACCCGAGCATAGCAGGAGCTGTTTAATGCTTTTACAAAATGCAAATCTTTTTTTGTTTTTGTTTTTGAGACAGGGTTTCTCTGTGTAGCCCTGGCTGTCCTGGAACTCACTCTGTAGACTAGGCTGGCCTCGAACTCAGAAATCCACCTGCTTCTGTCTCCCAAGTGCTGGGATTAAAGGTGTGCACCACTACTGCCCGACACAAAATGCAAATCTTAAATGTTCATGTCGTTCGGGTTGCTCAGAGTGTGACTGACCTTACTTTCAAAAATTGTATGTTATACAATATAATTAGTTACTTGGGAAAAAATAGTCACTCATCATACACATAAAGCATAAGGTAACATATGCTAGACACACGCTTGGCCCTAGAAGAGCTGGAGCCTGACACATGAGCAGATCTAAAGAGTGGGGATGTCATTCAGTTGATAGGGTGCACGCCTAACAGGCAAGCACCCCTGGGTTCCATCCCCAGCACCACATAAACAAGGCATGGTGGCCTTACACACACCTGTAATCCCAGCACTAGGAACATGGAGGCAGGAGAGTTAAAGGTCATCCCTGGCTACATAGTGAGTCTGAGGCAAATCTATGATACGAAGAGGGGGGGGGGAAGAAAAATAATGGCATTGTAGCCAGGTAACACCTCCAGGGAAAGTTGGACACAATTGATGTGAACCTGTAAGCTAAAGAGCTGTGCCTGGGAAAGATCTAGACTACTTCTTGACAGCAGTCACGTAGTTTGCTAGGCAAGAGGACTGAGCATGTGTTGGGTGCTGGGGGTTGAGGTGGGAACCTGTGCATGTGTTGGAGTAATCTTCCTGCAACCTCTGACAGGATCTACTCCTTTATTCTAGATATTGATGAATGTGCTTCTAGCAAAGCAGTCTGCCCTTCCAATCGAAGATGCGTGAACACATTTGGAAGCTACTACTGCAAATGTCACATTGGTTTTGAACTGAAATATATCAGTCGCCGATATGATTGTGTAGGTAAGATCCAGTGGCTTTTTCCCCCAAGCCTGAAGGCTTTCTCTACAGGCATTGTTTTATATTCATTCAATCTACTATACAACCAACTAGACAACACATACACATGCACAAAGAAAAACAAACAAACAAAAAAAAAACACTGATATGTTTCTGGCATTAGGTAACTCCAGTGAGATTAACTATGAAGCCAGGTCTATAGTGATGGAAACAAATTAATATAAGGCTATCATGGAGACAAATATCTTGAGATTTCTGTAAGTTTTTTTTTTTAATGTGATAAGTTTTTATTTAGTTTATATGTCTGGTTCTATCTCCAACTACACACCTATGAATGGAAGTAATAAAGAAGTAGTTAGCCGGGCAGTGGTGGCGCACGCCTTTAATCCCAGCACTTGGGAGGCAGAGACAGGTGGATTTCAGAGTTCGAGGCCAGCCTGGTCTACAGAATGAGTTCCAGGACAGCCAGGACTACACAGAGAAACCCTGTCTCGAAAAACCAAAAAAAAAAAAAAAAAGTATTTATATTTACTACAAGGTTAATAAAATCTCAGTGGTCTGTTCCTAATATCTTCATTGGATTGGCTTTACAAAAATGTATGAAGGAGACTGGAGAGGTGGCTCAGTACTTAACAATCACAATAACCCGAATTTGGATCCAAGCATCCAAGTAACAAGCAAAGTATCCCAGAAAACACCTGAACCCCCAGCTCTAGAGAGGAGGAACAGGAGGATCACAGGGGGTCTGCTGGTTTCTAGCATACCTAAGATCACAGGAGTCCCCAGGAGAGACTTTGCTTCAAAATGAATAGGCAGAGAGTCATAGAAGAGGATATTCTTCTTGCCTCTGCTGTAGATATAGGCACACACATCTGTGCACATGTGCATGCAAATGCACGCACATGCACACACACATATCAATTTTTTTAAAGGAAAATTATATGAAGGGGCGCATGTTCTTTCCTCTTTTTTCTTTTAGCCCTTTTGTAGCTCAAGAGTCATATAACAGGACTCTGTGCTAATACTGTCATTAGGCAGCTATTAGTCTCATCTTGAAACATTTTCATCCCCTGAAGGGATTCCAGGCCTCGAAGAGCTTGTCAGGTCAGATATACATACCCATTGCCTTTGATAGACTGTCCTATAGTGAAGAGAAATTTGGGCTGCATCTAGCTCTCAATTCATTCACACATGGCATGGAAAGCTAACTGTTGGAGAAAATATCACTGTTTCAATGCTGTACTTAGGGCTTCTTGGGACATGTCTTGTATCATCATGTTGGGACAACACCCCATTGCTGGTTTGTGAACCATCTTTGGAGACCTCCACAGCTATTCCCTCTAATCTTCTGAGATATGAAGACTACCCTAAGCAGGCACATAAAATTCATGTCCAGCATAAGCTTAGAGCCCACCCTGTCCTGTCAATCCAGCCAGCTGTGCAATCAAATGACAGCAATACAATGTTGCCCAGATCCCTGACACTATAAGGACGTTCCCCTCCACAACAGATTGGGAATGCACACAGCTTCCCAAGAAAGCAAATCTCCGATGTACTAACAGCAGTTAATATTAACATCAGAGCGGTTTTGTGACTTGAGTTCAAAACAATACACTGGTTTGTGTACTTACATCTACAAAAGCATAGACAGGGCATAGGGTGGAGAGCAGAGCACTTGAAGCTCCCACCTGAGTGGAATCTGGCCAATTTTCCACCTCTAAATCCAGCAGACGAGCTCAAACCAGCCTGACCCTTTCCCCTGACAGGTTCTGAACAAAATGTCCATCACGCCTATGAATTCAGACAATGGCAGCAGTTCCTGGCTGGTTCTGTCTTTTGTTTGTGAGGAATTTCAAGCCAAAATTAGAATTTATTTTTTTGATATTGTTCCTTAGTTTCAGATTACATGGATGAAAATCAAACCAATCCAAAAATTTAGCATTTATTTTCTGATATTGTTATTTAGTTCCCGATTATGTGGATGAAAGGCAAAAGGAGAAACTCCAAACATTGTAGCTGATTTCAATCACATTAATAATGAGCAAACAGTGAGGTTTCTCTGGGGGAGGTGGGTTGTAGGTACCCTCCCTACATACCAGGCAGGCGCCAGGCAAAGCCAGGGCTCTTGGCCAAAGGGCCTCAGGTTTTGAACACCTCTCTGCTCTCAGGCAGTACTTAGTTTGCTGAAGAGTTGAGTGCTTGGCCTCGTTGCTCAGGTGAAAAGGCTACTCCTTCAGCAAGCTCTTTTATCATAAAGTTGTTCACTGGAATGTTCCCCCTTTTCAGATATAAATGAGTGTGCTCTGAATACCCATACGTGCAGCTCCCATGCCAATTGTCTCAATACCCAAGGATCCTTCAAGTGCAAATGCAAACAGGGATATAGGGGCAATGGACTGCAGTGTTCTGGTAAGTAGCATTTGGTCATGACAGTTTTGCTATCTGCCCCCCACAAAGCACTCCTTCCAGAGAGCATGTGTGTGTGTGTGTGTGTGTGTGTGTGTGTGTGTGTGTGTGTGTGTGTGTGTGTGTTTATGCGCATGTGTGAGTGCATACCTCAGCCTTGTATCTTTTCCTAGCTGTGCTGTATTTCTGGGACTCATAAAAGTCATAGGCACAAAAACTGAAAGATCAAAGGCTAGAATGTAATTCAGTTGGTAGAGTGCCTAACATTCAAAGCCTGGCCCCCAGTAGCAAATAAACTAGGTATGATAATCCCAGTACTTGTAAGAGATGGGAGAAGGAGGCTCAAACAGTCAAGGTCATCCTCCAATACATAGTGACTCTGAGCCCACCTGTGACATATGAGACCCTGTCTCAAAAACAAACAAGGAAGAAAACCTAGGGTGGGAGAACAAACAAACAAGGGCATCGTTTTTTATTTTTCTGGTCACAAACACTTTCATCAGGACTTTTTCCAGAACAGCAACAAAGACAGGATGTGCTAGACATCACTTCTTGTCATTGTAAAGTCCACATTCTCTCTCTGTGTCTCTCTCTGTCCCTCCCTCCTCCTCCTCCTCCTCCTCCCCCTCTTCTCTCTGTCTCTCTCTCTCTCTCTCTGTCTCTCTCTCTCTCCTCTCTCTCTCTCTCTCTCTCTCTGTATGTGTATGTGTATGTATATATGTTGGACTCTTTAATCTTTAATGATAATGATTTAAAATTGTAAATGTAAAAGCCAGACATACAACTAGAAAATCTATTGCTGTTAACTTAGAACAACAGGAAAAGTGATTTTCCATGAGTACTATGTCTGAGGAAATGTTTTCTTACTTGGGGAAGGACTCAAGCTGACAGAGGCTCTACTATCTTATGGTACTTGGTTATTAATCCAAGCCCTTGGGATTTTTCACACCCTGGAAAGAAACATGGACAATTAGATAGCAGCTCTTACTACTTCAGTTTGGGAGTGGCAGATTTCAAGGACCAAAATAATAATGATGGCGGTAGTGGTAGTAATGGTGGTGGTGTTTGGTGGTGGTATAAATGAACACTGGAAAACCAAGTCAAGTTGTCTATGCTTACAGTGCAGGCCATCCCCTGGTAAACAGGGTCCTACAGTGTTTAAAATCAAGCAGTCAACATTGTGAACCGTACCCGTGCTCCCAACACTTAAGAGAGTTACGAGGATAAGAACTTCAAGGTCTTCTTTGGCTGCATAGTAAGTTCAGCCTGGCTACATGAGACACTGTCTCTTGTCTCAAAAGACCAAGAATAGTAGGAATAATGACGATGATTGCTAGGTTAATCCTTCTTTTAACCCTGACTCATTGTGACTAGACTTGTCTTTGTTGTGTTCTGTTCTGGTTTTGGTAGGTTGGTTTTGATTTTTTTTTATTATTATTATTACTTTGTGTGGGGGGAGGAGTGTTGTGGGTACACATGATGTTTGTGAGAGTGCATACCACAGTGTGCATGTGGAGGTCAGAGAAAATGTTTTGGAGTCAGTCACCAGGGTGATGCAGCAAGCACTTCTAATGAGCTGAGCAATCGCAAGGCCCTCTTGGTTTGTTGGTTGGTTAGTTGGTTGGTTGGTTGTTGTTTGTTTGAAGCAACATCATGTAATGTAGTCCTGGCTACCTGATACTCACTCTGTAGCCCAGGATAGCCTTGATCTGACTACTATCCTATCGCAGCTTTCTGAGTGCTGGGATCACGGGGATGTGCTGTCCTACCCACTCTAGAATTGTTCACTGCCCTGTCTCAAGTAATCTCTATGCCCTTCGGCACAAGTCTCATTAAGTATGACTGTAAATCATAGGCTGACTTGCCTCATATCCTATGACCCATCCAGTCAAGTGTCCTGATGACACACAGACTATCTCCTAGCTTTTAAAAAACTAAACACTATGCACCACGACAGACATTCAACAGCACACACATAAAAGGTTCACAGAATCCAAGTAGGCTGTGGCTGAGTCTAGAAATCAGATTCCATAAAGAACTGACAAACGAACTGGCAGCAATTATTTTGAAGAAAAAAGAATGATGAGACACATAAATCGTGCCTGGGTTGTTTTTTAAGAAATGTGAAACAAAAGTAGCCTCTCTAAAGAAGATTAACACCAGTGGGTAGAAGTTATAGTCTCCTGCAAAGCTAAATAGATAGTTTCTAGGAGTGGAGCAGAGACCCTTCCAGAGTAGTAATGGCATAGGCATGAATCTGTGTCCAGAGGGCATTTGAGATACCTAGGTTCTGGGTCCCAGAACCAAGTATTAGACACCATGCCGGTAGGGAAATGACTTACTGGGTAAAGTACTTTCCTCTCAATCATAAAGATTTGCATGCAGACCCCCAACATCCATGAAAAGATTGAAGAGGCATGCTTGGCTGCCTCCCTACCATCCCAGTGCTTTGGAAGTGGCAACAGAAGATCTCTAGATCAAGCTGGCTAGCCAGACAAGCTGAATTAGTGAGCTCTAGGTTCCGGTGAGAGACTCTGCCTCAATACATAAGATGGACAGCAATTGAAGAAAGCACCTGATATTGACCTCTAGCCTCCATGTGTACCCACACACACATAATAACATGAATACACACATTCATAGATGCTTCATGCGCACACTCATGAAAAAAAACAAACAATCAAAAAAAAGAATTGGATCCCAAACAGGGCTCATGATAGTCCTATGGTTGGCATTTATAATAGGTCAGTTCAGAGTACCTAAAAGTTCCCCAATTGCAAGAAGGCAAAATCGAGCATGCCATGCAAATTCCTAGATCCTAGCTAGATACAGATATAGGGCAGTAGACTCCCCATGCCTTGTGACTTTAGGGTATTGTCTACAGACCCTGCAGGTGCAGCTAGAGATGGGAAATTAGTACCTCTAGGAAACACCCTCAGCCAATGGAGGTCTTGGAGTCTATAAATAAATACCTTCCCTTCCCCTTCAAAGTGTGGGGCAATCCTGAATAATGCTTCACAGGCTTCCAGATTTCTCCAGTCAGACTGAGTTTGTTGCTCAAAGTAATGACCTGCCCAATGTGACACCATCTTTTGTCTCCTCTCACCTCTTTTGATTCATTGTCCCAGTCCCCCACATTCTAAATTCTGGAATCCTGCCCCAAATCCTTCTTTGGGGATTTGCCAAAGATAACTCAGACTAAGATAGACACATCTCTGAGTAGTATGTCATGGTGTTGAAATGAAGTGACATAAGTCGAAAACTTCAGTTGGTCACACAACAGATGCCCAGTAAAGTTTGCTGCAGTTAGTATTGTTCTAAATGTCATCTCAACCCTTTGTTGAGGACCAGAAACTGTACTGTAGAATACTATAAACATAAATTTAAAATGTTGTGCGTGAAAAGTAGAAGCCCCCCCAAAAAATATGTATTTCTTTAAAAGGGCAACTCACCTCTACATGACTACACTCCTAGCCTCCAGGGCTAAGAATTGAAGAAACTAGAAAGAATAACTGCCTAGAGGGGCCATGGATGTAGCTCACTTGCCTAGCATGCATAAGGTCCTGGGTTCTAAGGACTCGGGAAACAGAAGCAGAATTTTAAAGAGAATGCTTAATTGGAGGAAAAACATTGTTTGCAGCCCATTTTCTGTATCGTAGCCCAATGTTTTAAAATTATAAATCTCACATCAAAACAAACATTTCTTGTGCCAAAGAAATTTCTATGGTTTTGTTGTTATTATTGTTGTTTTGTTTTGTCTTTTTGGGTTTTTGTTTGTTTGTTTTTTTGTTTGTTCTAGGAGCACAGCTTCTAGAATAAGATTACCTTAACTTGAGCCCTAGCTCCTTGGCTAAGTCCTTGTGGACTGAGAACAAGTATTGACTTTCCAATGCCTCAGTTTCCACGTGTGCAAAAATAGGTATTGCAGCACCTATCCCTTAATATTTTTTAATATTAAGTGAAATAATCCTTGCAGAATAAACAGATGTCCACATATAGGGTTTACTATCTGCCCAGAATATACTAAAAACATGTTTATTCCTCATGGTATTTTTTTTGAGGGTTTCTTTTATTTCATTTTGTGGTTTTGGGGACAGGATCTCCTGGATCCCCAGTTGGCCTTGAACTTCCTGTGTAGCTGAGGATCATATTGGACTTCTGAACCTCTTGCTTTTTACCTCCTGATTGCTTAGATTACAGGCATGGCCACAATTTAGTCAGTGCTGGGGATCAAACACAAGGCTCTGTGCAACCTAGGCAAGTACACTACCAAGAGAGCTACACTCCCCACCCTGGTTTTAAAGATTAGTATTTTTAATTTTTAAATCTATATTTGAGCCGGGCAGTGGTAGCACACACCTTTAATCCTAGCACTTGGGAGGCAGAGGCAGGAGGATTTCTGAGTTCGAGGCCAGGCTGGTCTACAGAGTGAGTTCCAGGACAGCCAGGGCTACACAGAGAAACCCTGTCTCGAAAAACCAAAAAAAATCTATATTTGTTGCTCGTATGTGCATGATGTGTTGTGGGCTGTGTACCTGCCCTGGTGCAAGTGTGGCAGTCAGAGAACACTTTGTGGAGTCACCTCTCTCCATTTGCACTTTTGTGGGTTCTGGGGATCAAAGTCAGGTTGCCAAGCTTGTGAGGCTAGAGCCTTTATCCATTGAGCCACCTTGCTGGCCTTAATCTGTTTATTTTTTAAATCATTTATGGGCTCAAGAGACAACTCAACGGGTAAAGTGCTTGTTATACTTTATACAAAGCATTCAAAGCATAAGGAAGGACCCAAGTTTGGATCCCTGGAACTCTCACTAAAGCTGGAAATGGTAGCACATATCAGTACTATGGTCAGAGAGGAAATGGGGACAAGAGAATCCCCAGAAACTCTCAGGCCAGCTAGCTTTGCAAATGCAGTGGCAACAGGAGACTGTCTCAGACAGGGTGGAAGGAAAGGACCAACACCTGAGATTCTACTCGGACCTCCACACACATTATAGCATACTTGTGCCAACACTCACCCATGAACAGGCACACACACACACACACACAAACACAGAGAGAGAGAGAGAAAGAGAGGGGGGGGAGATGTTTTTAAAAACCAAAAATTTTAAGAACAGTAATAACTTATCTTTTTAACATCAGTTTGATTTCCTCGTAGAACAGCAACATAGCTGAATCATAGCTCTCAAAGAATTTGAGTCAGTCTAGAGAAAGCAACTGGTAACCTTAAAGCAGGAATAAGTCCATCACAAAATGGTAGAAAATAGAAGGTATTCCTATGTGTGGCTTTCAAGTCCTGACTCTGTGCTAGCTAGCTAAGTGACCTTAAGCAAATTCTTTTACACTATCATGTCCCTACTACCAAAATCTAACTCTGCCTTTCCCTTGGCTCTCTGGTCCTTATGATCTCCATTATAAGTATTCAGGTAAGATACACAGAGTGTAGTATAGAAGACAGCCGGTGTTTATCTCAGAATACCAGGAAGAACTATTGGGGACTTAACTGGGGCAGTGACCCAAAGGATAGTGGACGAGGAAAATGCTCTCACAGGGTCAGAGTGGATAATGTGCAATGGGACCAAGTGGGCTGGCCAGTATGCCAAGGTAAGGGATGTGATTTTTACAAAAGTCTCTGGACAGTAAGAAGATGCCTTGGTGAAAATCCATTATTGTGTATGCTCACTTAAAAAGAAGAATCAAGTCTCTGAGATAGACTGCTTCCCTGAGGTGTGTTTTCCTCCCCAGCTGACTGAGAGGCCTGTTTTGAATTAACTCTTTTTTTCTTTTTGAGATAAGGTTTCTCTGTATCCCTGGCTATCCTAGAACTCTGTAGATGAGACTAGCTCAAACTCGGTGAACTGCCCGCCTCTGCCTCCCAGCGTGCTCAGACTGAAGGCACTCAGACTATAGGCGCCAGCACCGCCTGCCTGCTGAATTAACTCTTGAAAAGGGACCAGAATGTTTATCTTTGTTCTTTCTCAGAAAGCCTCCTGGTAGGCGAGAAGCCTGGAATCTTTCTGACGATTTCTTTAGAAAGCCTTGGTTCCACCCAGAACCAGTCAGACCCCATTCTTGTAGCCAAAAATCATGTAACAGAGTAGATCCAAAAGAATTAAAAAAAAAAAGAAACATATAAAAGACACACACAAAAATAAAAATAGGAAAGCCATGCTTTACTAGGGGAAAGATAACATAGGCTTCTGTGGATGGGCCTCAAAAACCCTGCTATGTCCACCTTCCTTCATATGCTATTTCAAATCTGAACAAGGGGGGTGACTTTAATACTCTCTTTTCACATGATGTTCCAAATTTTAAACACAGGCAGTTCTGATCCTCCCCACTTCTTTTATCCATTGCTGTTCTTCACTTGCAACAATATGTGGCCAGGGACACAGGAAGTAGAGCCAGAAGTGGCCCAGCCTTGAAGAGTATCCGGCCTGCCTGATAAGTTTTAAATTTATTTTCTTTCTTCTTTAACAATTTCATACACGTATCTAATTATTTTGCTCATTTTACACACACACCCCATTAGCCTCTCATTCCACTCCTGCTGGATCTTTTACTAAAGTCTTCCTGCTAGTTTCAAGTCTTTGCGTTTGTGATTCTGTGTTTTTCTTGGGGGTGGGGAGGACAATAATCTACTGAGTTTAATTAATTCGAGTTGTTTACATGATCGTGAGATGGGGGAAGGTTTTCTATTGAATCTGGGCAGTTTACTAATATCTACACTAATATCTACACTAATATCTAATATTGACGAAAGTAACTCCCTCTCACCAGTAACCATCAACTGCCAACAGCTCCTCCAAGAAGGTAGGGCCTCATAAGCCCTTTCTCCATCCATAATGGAATGTTGATAGGCTCCATCTTATGCAGGTTACCATAGCTCCTGTCAGTTCTTATGTGCAATGGCTCAGGTCACATCCAGAGGACAGCGCTCCTCAGCACAGTTCCTCATCGTCTGGCACTCATATTTTTTCCACCCTGTCTTCAATGACATTCCTGAGATGTGAAGGGGGTGTTCTAGAGGTCTTCCTTGGGGCTGATTCTAGAAGCATTGACTTCCTGCCCTTGAACACTTCCAAAATGGTCTATTGTTCATAAATGACCTCAACTAATGGGGAATTCTCCTGTGTTACTTTTTGGCTCAGTGATCCCTGAACATTCTGTGAAGGAAATACTCACGGCACCTGGGACCATCAAAGACCGAATCAAGAAGTTACTGGCTCACAAGCGCACCATGAAGAAAAAGGTGAAGCTGAAAATCACCACCCCAAGACCCACCAGTACACGCGCCCCTAAGGTCAACTTGCCTTACAGCTCTGAGGAGAGCGTTTCCAGGGGCAGAAACTCTGATGGAGAACAAAAGAGGGAGGAAGAGAGAAAGAGAGAGAGGCTTGAAGAAGAGAAAGAAGAGGAAGTCCTGAGGAATGAGGTGGAACAGGAGCGAACTCTCCGAGGGGACGTGTTCTGTAAGTATTACTTTTGTTGTTCTTGCATTTTATACAAAGTGAATGTGATTCCTCATGGCAAATCAACATACAAGACTAGACAGTTCCTACCTTAAGGAAGATGACTTAGGGGCTGGAGAGATGGCTCAGTGGTTAAGAGCACTGACTGCTCTTCCAGTGGTCCTGAGTTCAATTCCCAGCATCCACATGGTAGCTCACAACCATCTGTAATGGGTTCCAATGCTCTCTTCTGGTGTGTGTAAAGATAGTGACAATGTATTCACATATACAAAATAAATCTTTAAAAGAAAGGAAGGGCCGGGCGGTGGTGGGGCATGCCTTTAATTCCTGCACTTGGGAGGCAAAGGCAGGCGGATTTCTGAGTTCGAGGCCAGCCTGGTCTACAGAGTGAGTTCCAGGACAGCCGGAGCTACACAGAGAAATCCTGTCTCGAAAAACCAAAAAGAAAAAAAAAAAGATTGTTTAAGCCCAAATAGAAAATGACAGAAGCAAAACGGTACAACAGATCTTACGTTTTCAGCATGAACCAGGTGGCTGCTAGATCGCTCTTTGCAAAGGTTGATATAGACAGCCCACCATAGGTCTCAGGCCCTCCAAGACAGTTTGTGTGTTAGCCCCAAGTCCTCATCCTGAGACCCCATTTCCTTCTTTCTGGGAGCTCTGTTTTATATTGTATTCTTGCCTGTATGACTTGGAGATCATGTTGACAAATACCAGGGGGAGTTAACCAAGAGATAAACAGATTAGGTTAGGAATTAGATTAGGTTAGAGATAAACATCCAGGTTAGGAAAAGTATAGCAGTCACAAAATCGCCCTTACTAATGAAAACATCAAGGATACGGGTTTCCAATACCTGGTAAGAAGGGGTGTGTCCAGAGTTCGTATACTGAGCTCACTTGAGGGAACATCAAAACACTATTTGGAGCCGGGCGGTGGTGGCGCACGCCTTTAATCCCAGCACTTGGGAGGCAGAGGCAGGTGGATTTCTGAGTTCGAGGCCAGCCTGATCTACAGAGTGAGTTCCAGGACAGCCCAGGCTATACAGAGAAACCCTGTCTCGAAAAATAAAAAAAAAAAAAAAAAAAAAAAAAAAAAAACACTATTTGGGGTGAGGAAATTGAGTAGGAAATGGAGGAAGATGCTGCTCTGATGTGTTCTGCCCTCAGACTGCATGACAAACCTATGTTCCGACACTAAGTTGATTCCCTCGGTGCATGTGGGGGTTTTGGTTTTTTTTTTTCCCTAACTGATCGAGGTTCTTTATCAGCCCCTAAGGTAAATGAAGCAGAGGATTTGGATCTGGTCTACATCCAAAGAAAAGAGCTAAATTCCAAACTGGAGCACAAAGGTAATGATATAAACATTTTAGAACAACAACAACAACAAAAACCAGTTCTCATCTCAAAGAGAATAAATGGAGTGACTATGTCCTAGGAAGACAGACTTCAGGTACCTCAAATATCATGTTCCAATGTAGAAGCAGTTTCCTAGAGTTTTATGGCAAAGAACAAAGAACATCATAAATCAGATCATTTTTTTCAAATGAATTGATGAAAATAACAGGTTAATGGGTTCCAGAAAAGTGGGGGAGCCTCTGCTATAGCCCCAGATGCTATCTGATGGCATTTTTAACTTTGGGGCTTGTGGAAGCTAGGAGTCTCTATGTTAAATACACCCCAGAAAGCTTTTACCCAATAGACACGAAGATTTTAGGTCAGACACGGAGGTAGCCAATGAATGGCTATTAATAAAATTACCTCAAAAGAATTTGGCTCTCAATCTGCAGCATTCCAACCCCTTCTGCAATCACTGAAGTTCAAGTAGCCTTTGTAGAATGTTCTGTTTCTCCTTTCTGGGAAACTCTCCATTCCAGTAACTACTGCTTTTTTTCTAAGCATTTTATAATTTAAAACAGTAGCAAGCTCACAGGATGGAACTGAAATGACATCACCCTGCAGGAAGACCTTTGTTAGGAGATGAGGCCCCGAAGTGAGAAAGAGATGGTTCAGTTCAGGAGAGAAACAGCACCATGGCCATCAGGAGCCCTAACAGGACCTTGAAGGAAGAGAGACAGCCTTCTGTTAATTTCAATGTGTCTTTGTTTAGTTTCTGTTTCCACGATCTGTCCATTGGAGAGAGCAGGGTGTTAAAATTGTGTGGGGTGCAATGTGTGCTTTGAGCTTTAGTAAACTTTTTTTTTATGTATGTAGGTGCCCTTGCATTTGGAGCATAGATGTTCAGAATTGAGAGTTCATCTTGGTAGATTTTTCCTTTGATGAGTATGAAGTGTCCTTCCTTATCTTTTTTGATTACTTTTGGTTGAAAGTCGATTTTATTTGATATTAGAATGGCTACTCCAGCTTGTTTTTCTTGGGACCATTTGCTTGGAAAATTGTTTTCCAGCCTTTTACTCTGAGTAATGTCTGTCTTTGTCACTGAGGTGCGTTTCTTGTATGCAGCAAAATTCTGGGTCCTGTTTATGTATCCAGTCTGATAATCTACGTCTTTTTATTGGAGAATTGAGTCCATTGATGTTAAGGGATATTAAGGAAAAATGATTGTTGCTTCCTGTTATTTTTGTTATTAGAGGTGGATTTATGTTTGTGTAGCTACCTTTTTTTTTGGGGGTTGTTGGAAGATTACTTCCATGCTTTTTCTAGGTTGTAGTTTCCTTCCTTGTGTTGGCGTTTTCCGTCAATTATTCTTTGAAGTGCTGTGGGTGGGGGTACACCAACGTGGAGGCAGGAGGAGGGGGGAAGGGATAGTGAGTTCCTGGCAGGGAGGGGGGGAAATGGGGTAAGGAGAGAACATCTGAAATGTAAAAAAAAAAAAAATTTCCAATTAAAAAAAAAAAAAGAAAGATAAAATAATAAAAAAAAAAAAAGAAATGTATTCATGGAAATAAAATACAAATTGGGAATTTAAAAAAAAAAAAAAAAAGAGAGAGACAGCCTTTTCTTTAAACCTGGAGAACAAGAGGGATTTCTGACTCTTATAGGTTCGGGGTATCAGGGAGTTAGGCTTCATACCATGTGATCTATCTTGGGCTGGCCTACATGCCAGCATGGAGACAGGCACTAGATAGTACTATATAAACTCACTTGTAGATATGAGGGGGATGGACTTCAAGAAGCAGAGCGTACTTTCTTATCAATCCCTGGAGAGACACAAAAGCAGCTGGAGAGTCTGTGCTCGCTCACTCTCTCCTGTATCATCTTTCATTTGTTGAAATTACTGCTTCAATCATAAGCAACCAAGAGAAAACTCACTATGTCACGACACACTATGTTCCTTTTCCTGGGGAGACATGAATAAACAAACATTTATTCACTCTAGATGTGGCACTAATAACAGGCCA
This sequence comes from Mastomys natalensis, assembly GCA_021653895.1. Classification (NCBI taxonomy): domain Eukaryota; kingdom Metazoa; phylum Chordata; class Mammalia; order Rodentia; family Muridae; genus Mastomys; species Mastomys natalensis. Next base: position 41,174 of record JAJTUV010003383.1, on the reverse strand, counting down.
AAGTAACCATTCTATGCAAGTTAGTGGAACAATGGGTTTATGGGGCTTACTTTAAGGAAGTATGAACAAATGAAAAATAGCTTTCTCACTGAGAGGTCTCAGTTCATGAGTGATGATGTCAAAAAAAAAGCCATATAATGGAGTCCTGCCTGTTTTTTAGGGCCTGTCTTAGTGACTCCAAGGGAGGGCTCAAGAGGGAGTAGATGTCTGAAATCCTAGGTGAGAGTTCTATGACCTTCTCCCACTACTAAGGACTGTTAATGACTTTGTTACTACTACCTTAGACCTGGCCATCACTCTATGTTCTGTTTATTTTGTTATCATGACTACAAGGCCGAATGCTCTGTAGGCTACCTCAGCATCATTTCTTCTGTGATAAAAGACACTTCTATCAGGCTAAGAGGCAATCCCTTTACTCCTAACCACCAGTGTTTAAATAGTAGGTCATTTTAAATCATTTTTATTAGTATGTATTAAGTGTACACAATAATGAGTGTCATTATGACATTTTTATACATGCTTATATTTTGGTCATTTTCATTCCTATTACCCTTCCTTATGCCCCTCGCACTCTCACTGGTCCCATTTCTCTTCCCAACTAGACTTCCCATTCAACTTGTCACATCTTGATCATGGGCCTGCCCCTTTAAGAAACTGATCACCTTAAGGTGCTGGTCAGGCCAGATCTCTCAGCCATATCCTGCTATAGTTCTCCTTCTGAGACAGAATGAAGAGGCTGTTCTGTGCCTATTGGCCTCTAGTGTATATGTGTATATAGTCTTACCCAGGACATGACTCTTTTAACTCTTCTTCTCTTCTCTTTTTCTTTCTTTCTTTTTTTTTTTTTTTTTTTTTTTTGGTCTCTGTGAGCCCTGTCCATCTTGGAACAGGTTCTGTAGACCAAGCTGGCTTAAAACTTAGAGATCTGCATGCCTTTGCCTCCTGAGTGCTAGATTAAAAGTATGTACCACCACCACCTGGCTACCATGTTCTTTGTCACATAGGCCATATTGAATTAAAAGATTCATGGTATGAAACTTCCCACCAGTTCAAAAAATACTTATAAAAGCTAGAATATGACCATCCTTTGTGCAGGAGTTGCTCTAAAGTCCTTTTCTCTTCTGGACATCTCACCCTCATGTTCCCAGGGCAGCTGTATCTCTTTTCTGTAGGCTATCTCTTTACCTTAGGCTATCTCCCTTAATGAAGCTCCTCTCCAAGTTTTAAAAGAAAGCTGCTTTCCCTTTAAGATCCCCATCATATTGCCTCTGATATGATATTCTGTCCCCCTTTAATGCTGTCCAATCTCAAAGCCAAACTCGACCTGTGTAAATTGGACAGTCATAGTTCTCAGTTGGATTTAGGATTCAGGCTCAGTTCCAGCACTCAGTATCTGTGGATCCTGGATAAGTCACTTAGGAGTTTTAGATTTATTGAAGGTCCAATGACAGGTATTTTGAAAATCAAATTAAATGACATGATGTTCGTGGAGAAAAAAAACATTTGGCAAATTGAGATGAGTCAAAACAAACAAACAATCAATCAAAACGAATGTATGGCCCTGCAAGATGGCTCAGAGGTAAAAAAAAAAGTGCTTGCCATCAAGTCCTGGAACCATACTGGGGAAGAACAGAGCTGACTTCCACAGACTGTCCTATGAGCTCCCTATGCATAGTTAAAATGTAATTTTAAATTTTTTTTTAAGAAGCTGGGGCGGGGATTGGTGTACACCTTTAATCTCAGCACTCAGGAGGCAGAGGAAAGTAGATCTCTCTGAGTTTGAGACCAGTCTAGTCTACAGAGTTAGTTCCAGGACACCTAAGGCTACACAGAATAACATTGTCTCAAAAAACAAACAAACAAAATAAAACAAACACTAAGGAAAGGATGGCCTACCATGATAGTACACACCTTTAATCCCAGCATTCTGGAGACGGTGGCAAGTGGAGCTCTGTTAATTGGCAACCGTTCTGATCTATGTGGTGGGGAGTTTCAGCCAGTTGGGGATATACAGAGAATCCCTGGAGAGAAAGGAGGACTGCTTAGCCTCCTTCTGTTCACTGATCCTTTGGCATGAGCAGCTGAATCCCTCACATCTAAGCGAGAGGCCAGCCTTAGTTTTAGATCAGAAGCCCCTCGGCCTTTGTCCTCTTTCAAGTGCTTTCTTGCCCTTATCTTACTTCATGAGTCAGCACACTCTTTTGTGGAAAGGGCCAGAAAGCAAACAGGTGAGGCCTTGGGAGCCATCTGGTCGCTGTAGCTCTAGGGTTCCTTTGTCCTTGTAGCTTAAGGGAATAAGATACCATATAAGTAAGCCATAAAACTTTACAAAAATAGACAGTAGGCCAAGGTGCTAGATTGCAGACCTCTGCTATACGTAAAGGTAACCTGAGACACTGGTTCAAGTTCTACACTGGCTGAGTCCACACATATTCCTCTGATACATCTGAACTACACAGCCATTCTGCTGTAACAAATAACAACAACAAAGTGAAACATGTTCGAAACCATCAGCCTATTTGATCCAATATGCCCCTGGCACATTTCTAACAAGAGTGTTGGTTGGAATCATGAAATGCCCACTGCATTTTTACTAATGGAGGTGCCTAGGTGACAATGTGAGGCCAAAGCCATTGAAACAGTGAATTATTATGTACACTCCCAAGAGAAGGGGGACACACTGAGCAAGAGGAGGACCTAGTGGAAAACTAGGCTAAAGGTCTTTAAGGTTTCAGTAGGAGTAAAGTCAAGGGAGATGGGGCAGGAGAAACCATATAAGATTGGATCATTTGAATAGTTCCAGGAGGCCTTAAGGCAGTGGTTCTCAACGTTTCACAGGGCTATGTATCAGATATCCTGCATATCAACTATGTATGTTACAATTCATAACAGTAGCAAGTTTATAAAGTCACAACAAAATGATTTTATGGTTGATGGGGCCAGGGGTCCCTGTGCCATGAGGAACTAACTGTATTAAAGGGTTGCAGCATTAGGAAGGTTGAGAGCCACTACCTTAGGGGCACAGGGGCTATCTATAACTGTGGGGCGGTGGGCTGTGGGAAGCAGCTGGGTGCCTGGTTGAGCAAGCCTTGAACCCCGGACCTTTACCAGGACGGCAGGTGTTCGGCGCTGCCCCCAGGCCCTGGTTCTTTTCATTCAGCTTCGGCCCTCCACAGCCTCTCCCAAAGAGAGGTCTATCAGTCACGAGGAACAGTGCCTCAGGCCCTCCCACATGTAGATGAGGTATCTCTAAGCTCTCCGACCAAGCCAATAGGCATTATCTGCCAGACCCTAACCCACATGCAGATGAGGTATCTCCAAGCTCTCCGACCAAGCCAATAAGCGTTATCTGCTGTCAGACCCTAACCCACCCTGAAACTGTATATAAAGGCTCTATTCGGGAGAAGTAAAAGTGTGTGTGTTCGAGAATCATCTTGGTGTCCGGAGTTTTTGTCTCAAGAGCTGTAATACTTGGGGAGAGATCCGCTCTCCCAGAACCTTCCTGGGGCACCAAGCTGCTTCCTTGCCTGCTAGCCGGCTTCTATCGGCCCAGCCCGGGCGGCTCAGCGTGGAGAGGCAGGTGCTGCACCTGGGAGTGAGCGGAGACTCGAGCAGAGGCAGCAGCGGAGGAAGGCAATCTCTCCTCCCTGCTTGTACTTGCACCCTTTTGGCCCAGACCCCTCACACCAGGCTGGGTGAAGACCAACAGACAGCAGAGACGTGGGTAGAGGACCCTCCCTGCTCTCACTCTGCCCTCAGCCGGGAGATCATCGTGGGACACCCTCCAGAACCGGGGACCCCCACATATAACTATCTGGTTTGGAGGTGGTGTAGGGCAGGGGAAATACTAGTTTGATGTGTATGTGTTGGTCCGTTTTCTCTCACTATTATGGAATACCTGAGCCTTGTAGAGAGGGGTGGGACTTAGGTGTCCTATGTATGGCTGAGCGTCCCATAGACACTTCTTTTCCAAGCTTTGTTTTCAGTCTCTGCCTTGAGTTTTGTAAACAGTCTGTTTCATTCCCTGCATTGCTTCACTCGGGAGGGGCACTGTGCTCTTAGCCACAGTGCCATCTTTCTAGCCCCTTTGGTTTTATTCTCCAAGATGACAACAGAATTTGTTGAGGATGCCTTTATAAGTGTAACTCAAAAATAGGATATGTAGAGAGATGATTCGGTGGGTTAAGCACACGTGCTGCTCTTGCAGAGGACCCGGCTCCTGTTCCCATCCACGTGGTGGCTCACAATCATCTGTAACTCCAGTTCCAGGAGATATAGTGCCCTCTCCTTACCTCCATGGGCACCAGGCACACACATGGTGCACAAATGTACCTGCAGGCAAAACACACATACAAATAAAATTTTACAGTCTAAAAATAGTGGATCTGGCTTAATCTACCCCTACAATAATTCCAGTTAATGTGATCTATATTCTACTTGCCAACCCTGTGACGCTGCCAGTGCTCCAAACTACCTACTTTTGTAATGCTCTTAATGGTTCTGAATGTATGTTGTTTTTTTTTTTTTTAAGCAGATTTAAACATCTCACTTGACTGCAGCTTTGATCTTGGGGTCTGTGATTGGAAACAGGATAGAGAAGATGATTTTGACTGGAATCCTGCTGATCGAGACAATGGTATTTAAATTTCACTACCACTTGTTCTGGAAGTAGAGAAGGCTGTTACTCCTGGATGCTAATTCCTGTCCCTGCTTAGATCCCCGGTTTTTCTCCATCTTTGGGAACCTTTTTCTCCATCTTTGGGAACCTTTGACCTTCCAGGGTGACCTCTGATGAATGAGTAACTTGGTGTAGCATCCTTCTCTTTCCCACACCACCCAGGAAATGTATCCAAGTGTGCCTCTTTTATATTGACCCTCTTCCTTCTGAGAGAAGGAGAGGGTGGAGTGGAATGGGAGGTCTCCAAGATCTCCCTTTTTGCGAGCTTGCCAACCACAGTCCTCTGCAGTTTTCGTTTTTATAGAAAACAAATCTTTTAAAGATAATAAGACCTCTGTCTACACTGGAGTTACAGTAGAGTCATCTCTACAGTGAGTATCAAAACCACTAGAAATGTCAAGTTAATGACCTAAACTCAAGACTTGGCTTTTCTTTCTGTTATCTAAGGAATTCATTCTGACCACCTGGCCTTGGATTGTTCTCAACTTTAGCTCTGAGCCACAAATGTCCTGGCTTTTGTAGTGGCTGCTTCAGGGCTGTTGATGGGCCCTGGCTCCCCCTTGGGTGGAGTACTTGGCTTGCAGACAGTATTTGGAACACATATTGAATCCTGCTCTCCTGAAGGCCGGACATGTAACTGGAACAACTGCGGACATCTCCGGATTCCAGTCCCTCACTAGGAGAACTGTATTTCTTTTGGGATGTACAGGCTCAGCCTTGAGTTAAAACATCCTTCCTTAGGATAAACTCCTTCCCAAGATATTTCCTTGCAAGCCTGCACCTGCAGTCAGAAAGCTTTGATCTCTTCTACCAAGAACCCCTGTTAAAGCTAGCAATTGGGGTAGAAGGAATATATCCCACATAGCAGTTGATCTAGTGGGCCCATCACTAAAGATTCAAGGGCAGTGGACAAGTTTAACAAGAGGTAATACATCTTTGGAAAAACTGTCTTGAAAACTAACACAAGTTTCTCCTTTTTTCCATCATGAGATTGTAGATATTGGTGTTGAGTTATAGCACTCAGGGACTCCAGATTGACACCTCACCTGGTCAGCATTATCTTACATTGAACTTTCCACCAATGAGACGTCTTCTATTTGCAAACATCCGATATGCAAATGACCTCTAGGTTCTCAGCTTCTGAGGCACTCACAGCATAACTTCTTCCAACAGCTCTACCAGGTTTCAACATGGTCTTGTCTTCCCCTACAAAGCTAAATGTAGATGAGAAGCACGGGATACATTAATCCTGGTGGAGGGATAAGCCCTCAAGGAAAGTTGAAAGTAGACCTTAGCTGGGATTGAAGAGGTCACAGAAGAGAGGTTTGCTGGATAAAGTACAGGATGCCTTCATTTGAGATAAATAGACTTCTTTGTATGAATTAAACATGTTGTTTATTTGACATTCAAACTTCACCAGGCATCCTGGAGCTATGCTTGATGAATGGTCATGCTCATCCTCCTCTCTTTTTATCCAGTCCTGGACCCCAGCCCAAGGAATGGTGCCTGCCCCCATTCTGAGTGAATTTCCCCACCCAATTGAAACTCAGATAATCCCACAGACATTCCAAAGGCTAATCTACTCTAGGCAATCTCCTACAAGCATGTCCAGAGGCTTGTCTCATAGGTGATTCTAAACTGACAATCAATATTAACCATCACAGGTATGATGGTTACAAACTTTGGTCATGCTGTTATAGAAACAATATACCATCCCACTGAGAAATAACTCCTCACACTTAGAGATTAACTAAGGATAAGGCTCTTTAATAATAGCACATGTCTGGCTCTGGCTAATGCCCAAAGACTAGCTGGCCTTGAATAGAATATTTTGCTAATTTATATACACCTTAGGCTTAGCATTCTACATGTGCTGTCATCCTTAAATCTCTTTCAGGTTCCAGCCTCAGATTACACTTTAAACAATGTAAATGAAGGAATGGAGACAAGAGTGTGCAAGTCTGGCCACTTAGGCACATGGGAGATTTACACAGCAAAGATACTGCATATTGCCAAAATGATTTTAAGGATATCAGTGTTGTTCTTTTTCAAATGATTGTTACTGAGAATCATCTTGCCCACTTAGCAGAATTATGCTTTTTTCTGGGGAAGAGGACCCACCAGAGTCTGGATCCAGTGAAGACTAAGGCAGCATCAGCCAGGGTCACAAAAGTGTCTCCAGGAATTGTACCAGGAGAATACTACATGCTATCCCCAGTGTTTTCCTCCCAGCTTCTATGGAAATACTTTCCTGTCAACTTCTTCAGACCATGCTGTGTAAGAATTCTTTTATTAGGGCTGGAGAAATATCTCAGTGGTTTAGAGCAATGGCTGTTTGATTTCCAGCACCTAAATGGCATCTAACAACCATCTATAATTCTAGTTCCAGATGACCCAATGCCCTCTTCTGGCCCCTAAGGGCACCAGGTATGCCCATGTACAATAAATAATATATATATATATATATATATGTAGAGAGAGAGAGAACATTTATACATACAAAATAATAATTTTAAAGAGTTGCTTAAGTTCACCAAAGCCACAGTGAAAAGAATAGAGATAGACACGAAGTCCACTTCTTCAGGTTACAAGATACTTAGAAGGTTTGCAAGCATAGAAGGAAATATGACTCTGGTCATCTTACATCAGAACTCAAGAATGATATGCTAACACATGGTGGTTGAGCCTCAAGAAATAATTAAGACAAGATGGGTCAGGGGTATTTTGATGAGACATTTCTGTCTGGATCCACCCAAGTAGATGGCCATCATACCTGTGATGGCTAATATTGATTATCAACCTAATAAGATCTGGAATGACCTGACATGCCTGTGAAAGACTGTCTAGAGTAGATTAGCCTCAGAAATGGCAATGTCAGATTGTCTAGCTTTACATTGATATGGGGAGATCCAGTCAGATGAGGTCAGCACCATTCCTTGGGCTGGGGTCCAGGACTGGATAGAAAGGAGAAAAGGAGCGGAGCATGAGCGTTCATCATTGCTTTCTGATAGGGAATGCAATGCAACTGGCAGCCCCAAGCTCCTGCTGCCATGCCTTCCTCCACCACCATGGGCCATATACATCCTTGAACCTGTGAGCCAAACTAAATCTTCTCTTAAGTTGTTTTTACTAGGGTGTTTTGTCTCAGCATCAGCACAAGTCAATCATACAATACATATCGTTGATTCAGTGGAAAATGCATCCTAAGAGTCAACTAATCAAGATGGAAATGTTCTAGAACTCATTAGCTGCAAATCACCTTCAGTGCTTAGTGACTATTCCATTATATTCCTATTTTCTTATGGATGTAGAAAATTCCTCAGCTTTCTGTCCCTTAGAGCTCTTCTCTATATAGGAAAAGATGTCAACTCTCCAATCCACATGGCTCATGTTTGCATAACTGTTCTATTGAAATGTAAAAGACCTCAGCACTTCCTATGGGAGATTGTTGTTCATTTTTCTAGCTAGTTTATGTATTATAGTCAGACCCTTTATCACTGCCTTTTGTTCTCTTAAAGATGTTGGTTACTATATGGCAGTCCCTGCACTGGCGGGGCACAAGAAGAATATTGGCCGATTGAAACTTCTCCTTCCCAACTTGACACCCCAAAGCCACTTCTGTTTGCTCTTTGATTACCGGCTGGCTGGGGACAAAGTAGGAAAACTTCGCGTGTTCGTGAAAAACAGCAACAATGCCCTGGCATGGGAAGAAACTAAAAATGAGGATGGAAGGTGGAAGACAGGAAAAATCCAGTTGTACCAAGGGATGGATACTACCAAAGGTGTAAGTGGGGAAGGAATTCCATAGCTACATTTTGCTTTTTCAGTGATTCAACAAACTATTTATATGTCTATAGGTCTCAGGAGTACAAAGACAGCAAGACTTGCCTAATCAGCATGACTAATGAGCCTTGTCTGGTTCTACAGAAACGGCCTGTTGGTGTGTCTGGCTCCTCTAACTTCCATGAAAACAAGGCTATGTCTTCTTTAATATGTTTGAAAAAAAAAAAAAAAAAACCGGGAAACAGGTTTCTCATCCATTCTATGTGTGGAACTTAGTTCAATAAATGGCAGTCAGAATATGATTATTTTAAGGTTGTTTTAAACAAATTGAAGGGGTGGCTGTTTTCAGGAATTCTCAAGACCACTCTGAGGTGGAGTGGAGTGACCCTTTAGAAGCTCACATAGAAGTGATAAGAACTGTTACATTTACAGTTGCTGTCTATACACATTAAAATTAACAAGGAGAAAATGAGATATAAGCATAGAGACCAGGAAGGACAAGACAGAAGCTTATAGTTTGCCTTCCCCAGTAGACCCCCAAGCAGATCTTAATCTTAATTTTCCCAACAACCACATGGCAAGACTCATAAAGTATTGTACACCAGGGAAGCTTACCCAGACCTTGGTATCCAAAGGTGTGTGTGTGTGTGTGTGTGTGTGTGTGTGTGTGTGAGAGAGAGAGAGAGAGAGAGAGAGAGAGAGAGAGAGAGAGATGTGTGTACATGTCTGTTTGTTAATGTGAAAGCCACAGTATAGCCACCTCAGGTATTGTTCCTCAGACCTGTCCACTTATTTCTTCAGACAAGCTTTGAACTTGCCAAGTATGGCAGAGTAGCTGACAAGCAAGCCTAGGGAATCCACCTGCCTCTGTTTCCTCAGCACTGGCATTCCAAGTGCACATCACTATGCAGGGCTTTAAGAACATGCATTCTGGAGATTGAACTCAGGTCCATCTGCTTACAAGGCGAGCGCTTTATCACTGAGCTATTCTCCAAGCCCTCAAAGCTATTCATATGGGTCCATCTGATTGCCCTTAGTTATTCAGTCTCCAGCATTCCCAGAGGCTATACTGATGTCATGCAACCCTAGACCCCTATCATAACTAACCTTCTGAACATAAACCATCTGACTTGGCTAAAGGTTACAGGTAAACAAAAACACTCTTGACTTAGTTTCAAGGGCTTTGAGGCTGGCTCTCAGTAAGCAGTCAAAGGTAAAACCTTCTTTCAAATGTTGAGGTTTTGGACAACTCAGACCTGCCTAATCTTTTACTGTAGAAATGGGTTTGATAAAGGAAAAGGAAACTCTTTTAAGAGGAAGTTGGTTAATGAATTTGGTAAAGAACAAGTAGCATAAAATGATGAAGAGTTTACTGAGTTTGGAGCACCTTGACAAGAGCTGTTTCTTGAAAGAAAAAGGTCAATAATCACACAATAAAAGAACAAAGAGGAAAAAAAAAAAAAGCCTGGCGGTGGTGGCACATGCACACCTTTAATCTCAGCACTTGGGAGGCAGAGGCAGGCGGATTTCTGAGTTCGAGGCCAGCCTGGTCTACAGAGTGAGTCCCAGGACAGCCAGGGCTATACAGAGAAACCCTGTCTTGAAAAACAAAACAAACAAACAAACAAAAAAAAAAAAGAACAAAGAGGGGGCCTGAGTTGTTCAGTTGATAGAGGGATTGGCTCATGTGCACAAAACCCTCAGCACTGCATAAACCATTCATGGTGGAGCATGCCTGTAATTAAAGTACTCAGAGATGGACACAGGAGGAGAGGCAAGGAAACAGCATCCTTGGATGTATAATGGACATCTGTTCTCATATGCACACACGTGCACGTACACACACAGAGACACACACAAACACACACAGACACAGACACACACACAGACAAGAGCACACAAGCGTGCTTAAAAGAAATAAAAGTAAACAATAAAAGATCTTGCACTGTTTTTTACTTCACTTCTTTACATGGCAATTCCAAAAGTTCCCAACTCACAATTCAGAACTATTGATAATCCTTCAGAGTTTGCTATGAGCCTGAACAGAATCCTCACGTGAACACTTGGTATATAATCATGACATTGCTATGTAGTCTATATGAAAGGCAATTTCTGCTGGGCAGTGGTGGCGCACGCCTTTAATCCCAGCACTCAGAAGGCAGAGGCAGGCAGATTTCTGAGTTCCAGGATAGCCAGGGCTATACAGAGAAACCCTATCTCGAGAAGAGAGAGAGAGAGAGAGAGAGAGAGAGAGAGAGAGAGAGAGAGAGAGAAAGGCAATTTCTATACAGTAGAGAGACAAGTTTAGTCCTTGCTAACACTTGTTCAATAGTTTGCTAACATTATAGTTTTGAAGTAACCTTCTATTCTCTCTCTGTGTTATTAGGTCATTTTTGAAGCAGAGCGTGGCAAAGGCAAAACTGGAGAAATTGCGGTGGATGGCGTCTTACTGGTGTCAGGCTTGTGTCCAGATGACTTTTTATCTGTAGAGGGTTGAATGTCACTGTCCTCCTTTATAGCTTCATATGTGGCATTTTAAATGTCATTTCTCTGGAGTATCTTTTTATATTATATCCTAGGACTCTTCCATTTTATAAATACAAGCTGCCGTGTATAATGTTCCAACAGAAATATTATCATAAGACGCCTTCTTTACATCAAGTGTACTAAGACTTGCCTTATATATAGTACCACTGGGCCTTCTCATTTGTTTCTGAATTTTCCATATTATATCACAGAATGTGGAAATGCCAGCCAGCCCATCTCCCCCTGCCCAGTATGTCTGCTCTTCCTACATAAATTGGTGAACTTTCCTATGTAACACTTCTAGAATAACAGCAACAGAAAATGATAAGTATGGATAAATGGTTAACTGTTGGCCCAGTGGTTAAGTGTTCATTTCTCCAGAGGGCCCAGGATCAATTTCCAGCATCCACATGGTGGCTTGCAACCATCTATAACTCCAGTTCCAGAGAATCCAATGCCCTTCTGGCTTCTATAGACACTTCATGTGTGTGGTATACACGCATATACTCCATACACACACACGAAATAAATCATTTTTTAAATTGTTTAACTTTTAAGATACTTCTTGGAAACAATGACATTAAACATAGATTTGTGCCTATGTGGCTCAGCTTGTTCTTTCATAGTCAAGCTTGCACATTTAATTTTTTTATAATCATATCCAATATGTGTCATAGTAAGATAAAAGGGTATCTTACTGATTCAGTTTACTTATGTGTATAATTCTGGAAAATGAAATTTTTTATTCTTCTCTGTTTTGAAATACTTTGCAATCTTCAAAACTCTTAAAAAAATCGCTAAAATGGGCTTGGGTGGTTCATGTGGTGGGATGTTTGCTTGGCATGCATGAAATCCTGGGTCATGAACCTCATAAATTGGGAATGATGGTGCCTGCATGTAATCCCAGCAGATTTGAAGTTTAAGGTCATCCTTGTGTACACAGTACGTTTGAGTCTAACCTGAGCTACATCAGACTTTGTCCAAGTAGAGAGGGAGGGTGGCATCAAATGTCTTCCAGAAGGAAGATAATAATGTATATTCACCAAGGCTCTTTACTATACACATATCCCTGAAAAAACAGCACAGGCAAATCTTGTCAATGCTTTTGTGCACAAGGCACTCATACAGACTCACCGCCTACCATCAGACTCATGGCTTTCTGAAATCTAGATGAGTGGGACAGCTAGAAAGGCCAGCTAGGAACATTGGCTTCTTACCAGTCCCTAGTACTGTGAACGACACTTTCACCCTTGATATGGGGCTCACGGTCTCCATGTGAAGATGAATCCTGGAACTCATATTTTCCAGGGCTGCTGTTAAAAATTCTGTTGCAGTCAGACTGTAAGATAGCACTTAGGTGATTAAATGTCTTCAAATAAGTACACATGGAGTGAAGGCATCTCATATTTTGAGGGAAAACTGTCAGTTTGGCAACATATTATAATTTGTCACCCTGCTTCAAAAGTGGGTTTTGTTTTGGTTGGTTTTGATTTTTGTTATTTTTGTCAAATGGTCCTGCATTTTTGAATACTTAAAGGGTCTAGAAGGAAATTTACAAGCTGACTTGAATCATAACTACTTAGGATCATTTTGTAATTCTACCCCAAGACAGATAGTGAATAGGGAGAAATATTTCTGTTTTAAAAACTAGCTTTTATTGAACCTTCATGAATTCCTCTCAATTCATTGGTTGAAGGTTGAGGACTGTTTGTGGCCATTCTAGGGCTTGAACCTGGGGCCTTGTATCTGCTAGGTAAGTGCTCTACCACTGAGCTACCTCCTGAGACCCGCTATAAAGGTTTCACAAGAAATTAAGTCCTTTGACAAATTTGAGGCCCTCTCAAGCTTAGACTATATAATATCTAAAAAGTGCCACCAGAGGCTGGAGATGTGGTTTAGCTGGTAGAGTTCTGCCTAGCATGCATAAAGTTCTTGGTTCAACCACCAGCAATGCATAAAATCAGACATAGCTGCACAGACCTATGCAGGAACCATTAAAGTATACTGTGCAATATTTTTTTCCGGTTTCTGGACCAGGCTGGCCTCGAACTCATAAATCTGCCTGCCTGCCTCTGACTCCCAAAGCACTGCGACTAGAAGGCTGCGCCACTGCTGCCCGGCTGCAATATTTTTTACATAGTAAACATGCCCATTCAGAAGCAGAAAGCACAGACACATGCACATATGTAGAAATACAGGCATACACACATCCCACACACCTCTCAAAGCACCAGAATTATTGATTTCCTGTAATCCCAGTGTTTGGGAAGTAGAGACAGGAAGATCAAGAAGTTCAAGGGCAGGGGTTGGTAGAGGCACATCCTCATAGAAGCAGGAGGAGGGGGATGGGATGGGGGTTCCTGGGCAGGGGGAGAATGGGGTAAGGGGATAACATCTGAAATGTAAATAAAATATCCAATAAAAAAATTTTAAAAAAGAAGTTCAAGGGCATCCTGGGCTACATAGCATGTTTGAAGCCAATAGGTGGCAAAGGCAGGTGGATCTCTGGGTACAAGGCCAGCCAGGTATAATACATAACATATTCTAGGCTAGCCAGGGCTACATAGTGAGACTCTACCTCAAAAAAATAGTAATAAAGTAAAAATAAATAAAAATGAAGCATTCAACAACATCCAGAAAATATGCACTATATGCTATAAGTTGTCAAAGGGTCAAAATAAAAAAAAAAAAAGTCAATGGGAGAAGAATCAGGTTGTGTTTACCCTTGTGAGAAGAGCTAGAAGGGAACACCAGAGGAAATTGTAGAAAATCAATAATTTTGGTGCTTTGAGAGGTGTGTGGGATGTGTGAATGCCTGTATTTCTATATATGTGCATGTGTCTATGGTTTCTGCTTCTAAAGGGGCATTTCACTATGTGAAAAAATATTGCACAGTATACTTTAATGGTTCCTGCATTAACTTTTCTATGTACGGAATACTTCAATAGAAATTGCTTTGAAAGACTGAAAGTATTCTTTCTCCAACCCCACCCCACATCTATCAAAGCTGAATGTCATTTATGTGAAATTTTGCTACATGATTTGAAATATCTGGAGTAGTTCACAAATCTACATTTCAACACCAGGCAAGTTGTGACTACAGTTACACATAGACTCATATAATCCAGCAACCAACAGTTTACATTGGGAATGTCTCCCAGCCCCTCCCCACCCACCTCCCCAGCAGTCCATCCTGGACATCATCTGGCTTCTGGTTGTGAATGCCAATGAGGGACTGAGACTGAGGGAAATAGTCTCACTGACGGGAATCTGGAACTCTTTATTAGTCTTCCTGAGTAGTGTTAAAAGTTCTTATTGTATCCTGTTACTCCTTCTAAAAGTCTTTTTCCTAGGGTGAGTATGATGGCACACTCCTTTCAACTCAGGAGACTGAGGCAGGGGGATCAGAAGTTCAAAGTTCGTCTCAGCTACATAACAAATTCAAGGCCACCCTGAGGTACATAAAACTCTCTCAAAATACCAAAATGGGGCCTAGGAATGGTGGCAAATGCCTTTAATCCCAGCAAAGGCATCCAGAGCTCTGTAAATTCAAAGCCATCCTGGTCTAGTGAATTCCAAGACAGTCCAGGCTACACAGAGAGACTGTCTGAAAATAAACCAAGTCAAGGAAGGGTGTAAAGTTGGGGGAGGGGGTGGGGAGAGAAAAGAAAAGAGAAAAAAAGTCTTTCCTCAGGACATCCAGGGCTACACGAAGAAACTGTGAAGAAACTCGGGGTGGTGTGGGGGGAATGGTGGTAGGGGTCTCTCCAAAGATGAGTCACAACTACAGCGACGACGCAGCTCTCCTGCGGAGCACAGTGTTTGAAATCTCTCAGAAACCCTGGCGCATTCCCTAGAGGCAGCATGTGTCATAGTGAGAGATTGACCAGGCAGATAACACCCTCAGGCATCTGAGGCTCCTCCTTCTCACAGATCTCCTACTGATCTTTTTTTGTTTGTGTGTTTGTTTTCAAGACAGAGTTTCTCTGTGTAGCCCTGGCTGTCCTGGAACTCACTCTGTAGACCAGGCTGGCCTTGAACTCAGAAATCTGCCTGCCTCTGCCTCCCAAATGCTGGGATTAAAGGCGTGCGCCACCACTGCCTGGCTAAAGTTTTTTTGTCCCCCTCCCACCCCTAACCCCCAACCCCCCGAGCCGTGAGACGGACTCACAGCAGAGGCTGGGACTCGAACTCGGAGAAAAGACGGCCGCCTCGAGAGCACGGCGACTACAGCAGTGCGCCACCACTGGCAGGCTCTTCCTGATCTTTTAAGAACCTGTTTCTCTGAGTAGGAAAACCCTTCCAATTCAGCCATGCTTGTAACATTTAACGTATCCAGCCTCACGGACCTCTCATCCTCTCACAATTCATCCTTACTAATGCTCGTGCTGTGTCTCATATTGCCTGGTCTCTGACAGACGATGGGAAGAGTATTCTTATATCGCAAAGCATAGGGAAGGAACCAGAAGGTGTTTCAAGTGTAACCTTTTTTGAATAATATTTCATACAAATAGCACACAATACCTTAATCCAAAGGGAAATTTCAGCACTGAGGTAATGTCAGTCTCTTCCTGTCCTGTAATCACAAAGCCACACTTAAAAAAAAAAAAAACCTCCATCAGTATGAGCTAGTAACAAGCAACAGAAACAGACCCCAGTCACTTACAGCAAGGACAGTAGTGTACATGTAGACAGGAGCCATGGAAGTGACTGCGTGATCTTTATTAGTCTTGGCCTGATCTCTCACAATAATATAGCTTCCACAGTACTCTACTCCAAAGTCAAATGCCAGGAACTAGGGACAGCTGGCGCTCAATCATGGAATCCTTACCCGGCCTATAAGAAGCTCTTTGTTCAAGCCCTAGCACCAAATAAATGGAACATAGCAGTGCATGCCTGTAATCACAGCACTTGGGGAGTGGAAAAAAGACAATAAGAAATCCAAGAGCATCTTGATTATATATGGAATTAAAGGCCAGCCTGGGCTACATGAGATCCAGTTTCAAAAAGAAAAGGAAAGGTCACAAAGGGTGCTGAGGTCAGGGAGCTCCCCTGCCTAGGGCAAACAGGCACCTAATTAGGCATTTGGGAACTGAGTAGAGCTGGCTCTGCTCTGTCAAAGACCACCACATCGATTTCCATCATGCAAAAGCTGTTGTTGAGGGCTTATCCATTCCAGCCCGTATACCAGACTCTTCACAGCAAAAGATGACCCCTTCCATTCTCTTCAGCAACCAGAAACCAGGCGGCCTTTGAGCCTGCTTTCAAGTGAAGAGCAACTTCCACAAATACTATCACAGAAGCCAAACAGTGCGACTACTGTGCATTGGTTTAATGTGAGGAAAATGAGAGAGACATGAGACCTGCCTTCCTCAGACACCACAAATCAGAACAGTAACACTTCTGGCCAAATGTGTTTCCCCAAAAGACTGGAAAGAACACAATCATTCTTGAAAATGTTTTCTGGCTCCAGACATGCAGAGGGAAGGCTACGGGTGAAGCCTGCTGTATCTGTCTGGGAGAAAGTGCCATGAGGCTACACGGTTTTTTTGTTTTTTTTTTTTTTTTTTTTTAAGAAGATGACAGATAAGGAAGCACAGCCCCTTGCCCTGGGGGTCAACGCTTATGACTCGCTGTTCAAATGAACTGTTACAAAACAACCTCCCTTTAAAAGGAGAGCCCAAAGACCAAAGTAGAGCGAGCCATTTCACGAAGCAGACCACATGTTGGGATCGCTGGCCACTGCCTGTCTGGAGTCCTGGAAACCAGCCACAATGACTGAATCAAATCCCAGATGCTAGGCCTCAGCTCAGATTTCCGCAACGGGGCAGACAACGGAACAGACAAGAGGAGGTATTTAAGTGAAATAGCATCTCCTTGTCTCATTTCTTCTTGTACGTTTTCCTATATTTTTCTAATGAAGCCGAATTTTGATTAATTTTCTTGACAATTTCGGGGACTTTGAATAATGTCTACCAACAAAATCGTTTTTAAAAAATGCACTTTTGAATTTCATTTGTGATTGTGATTGAAGCCAGACTTCTGGGTCTTTTGTTATTCTTCTGCTTATTGAGTTTCCATCAATCTATGGAAGCTTAAGTATATGGTTTTCCCAAATGAGGTCGAACACACAGGTTCCGGGGTTAGGAAGTAGACACAGCTATGCTTGGGAGGCAGCAATCTCATTCAAGCACGCACACTAATCAAATAAGAACATTCCTCCTATCCCCCGCGCTCCTTAATGCTGGCACTGCTACTGGAGAGAACAGCAGTGGAGGGCCTGGGTAAGATGGGGCAGTGAAGAAACCGACTTACCGGTCTTTAACTTTGCTGGCAGATGGAAGGTCCGATCTTTGAACTAAATGAGTGATGAGTACTAATGTTAGACTGGACTAGACATGCTTTTTAAAATGTATATATTAAGTGTGTGTGTGCTCGTATGTGTGTAGTGGTGGTACACGTCTGTAATCCCAGCATGTAGGAAGTAGAGGAAGAAGGGTCAGAAATTCAAGGACACCCCCAGCTACATATGAACTTAAAGGCCAGCCTGGTCTACAGAGTGAGTTCCAGGACAGCCAGGGTCATACAGAGAAACCCTGTCTCAAAAAACCAAAAAAAAAAACAAAACAAAACAGGAAGCTGAGAGATTACAGCTAGACCACTCGTGGAAAGTAGAGTGCCAACTCTAAGTAGAACGGGGCTATAAAGTCTCAAAACCCTCCCCAGAGGAAGAGGAAGTAACATAATTCCTCTGGCGAGTTCCGACCTCCCCAAACAGCATCCACCAACTGGAGACCAAGTACTGAAATACAAGAGCCCACGAGGGACATTTCTCATACAAACCACAACACCAGGTGATCCTAAAGTGTGGTTGAGGACCACTCACCTAAGTAGATCATCCTATAAATCTCTAAAATTACAGGAATTGATAATCTAAGTGTCAGCGAGGATATGAGAACTCCCATACTTAGCTGATAGAAGTGTCAATTATAACAAGCAGTTTGGCAAATATTTGACAGTGTTGCCTAAAACAAATGCTTGCTCTATTTCCTAGCAATTCCACTCCTCAGTATGGACTCAAGAACAGAGCATATATTCACCAAAAGAAATGGATGAAAATATCCATAGTAGTTTGTTTTGGTTTGGTTTGGTTTGGTTTGGTTTTTGGTTTTTTTGAGACAGAGTTTCTCTGTGTAGCCCTGGCTATCCTGGAACTCACTCTGTAGACCAGGCTGGCCTCGAACTCAGAAATCCACCTGTCTCTGCCTAGGTTTTTTTATTTTTTTAAATTCGGTTTTTCGAGACAGGGTTTCTCTGTGTAGCCCTGGCTATCCTGGAACTCACTCTATAGACCAGGCTGGCCTCAAACTCAGAAATCCGCCTTCCTCTGCCTCCCAAGTGCTGGGGTTAAAGGTGTGTGCGCGCCACTACTGCCAGGCAATAGTTTATTTCATGATTGTCCAAAACCAAAAACAAGGCCATGTATGGTAGCTTATGCCTTTAATCCCAGCACTTGGAAGGCAGACAGATCTCTGTGAGTTCAAGGCCAGTCATCAATACATAGTGAGTTTCAAGAGAGTCAGGCTATAAAGTGAGACCCTGACTCAAAAGCAAAAAATAACTCAAATGGCCGGGCGGTGGTGGCGCACGCCTTTAATCCCAGCACTTGGGAGGCAGAGGCAGGCGGATTTCTGAGTTGAGGCCAGCCTGGTCTACAGAGTGAGTTCCAGGATAGCCCGGGCTACACAGAGAAACCCTGTCTTGAAAAACCAAAAAAAAAAAAAAAAAAAAAACTCAAATGACCACCCATATCAAAACACATTATGTTAGCTGTATACAAACCAAGACTGCACAAAATGAAAGCCTGACAGAGGCAAATTCCATAGAGATAAAATTGAGTGAACCAAGCTTATATAAACCAGCACTCTGAGTCTGTGGTGTATGTGTGCTCGTGTGCTGGAAGAGGTCAGAAAAGCGAGTCAAATCCCCTGTAACTATAATTATAGACAGTAGGAAAGCACCATGTGGATGCTGAGAACTAAACTTGGGTTCTATGAAAGAACAAGCGGTCTTCATCACTAAACCCATCTCTCCAGCCCCTCCATCTTACTTTTTGAACCAAGGTCTCTCCCCAATCCTGGAGCTCACTGATTCAGCTAGGCTGTCTCAATGCATCCAGCACAGAGGTTACAGATGTATATAGCACTATGCCTAGCTTTTCTGTAGGTCCTAGGGACTGGAACTAAGGTCTTCACACTTGTACCAGAAGCACTTTACCTATTGACTCATCTTCCAGCCCAGTAAGTCTGCTTTTAATAAGGTTCAGGCAGATAATACTAAGCTCTGGAGATGGAAGTCAGATAGAACTTACCCTGTGGTAGTAGGACGGACAAACAGGAAGCACTTGAGAGCAAATCTTCCTCCAGAAGACATATTTTTCTTTACCAAGATATAACTTTAAGCAGTACCACTTTAGTGTGCTCACTTGTCAACAAAAGACAACTAACTAAAATCACAACTCTATGATAATTAAATGTCAATTTAGTATAGTAATTTAGTATAGTAAAAGGCTATACTAAACCAGGACTGTTGGTGCAAGCCTAAAACCACAGTACTCAGCAGCTTGAGGCAGGGGATTCACTGTGTCTTCAAGGTCAGCCTAGGTTACACAGGGAGATCTTATCTCCAAACTTAAGGGCTTTCAAAAATGAAGTTGGTATAGGTGCTTACCACCGACCCTGACCATCTGAGTGGGGTCCCTGGAACCCACAGAGTAGAAAGAGAGAACTGACTGTCATAAGTTGTCCTCTGACCTACACACACACACATACAAAATAATAAATAAATGTGATTTTTATACTTTAAATTATATATTTTTTAAAATGCAGCCCAAGATCTAGTTGTTCTGAACTTGGAGAAAGACCCCACCTCCCCAGTCCCAGATGAGAACCACTATTTTTCAGTCTCTGGCCCACTAGCCAATCAGGGTCTGATCTGTGCAGACAATAACTTTTCTGGCAAGGGTCCTTTTCCTGGAAGATTCATTGCGTCTGTGTCCTTTTACCTGTGTATATCTGAGATATCTGTTGCAGAAGTTAAACATAGAGTTTGTACATTTACAATCTTTAGGTTTTTATAATGTTTCCTGCTGTTCTGTAACTCTTGAAACTTGAAGGGAACAGCTCTCTTTAAAAAAAAAAAAAATCCCATCTGTTATGTTCTCCGAGCTTTATGAACATCCCCAGCTAAGCCCAAAGTCTCGTCCTGATGTTTTAAACAGGAAATGAATGTCAGTCAGCACCTTAGAATCCCAGAAGAGATGCAATTGCTCTGACTTCATTCCATGGACAACATCTGCAGCTTTTTCCTAAGTAAGCCTCTGGAGAGGCCCTCGGAGGGAGTTTTGCCTCTGTTTCTTGGGAATTTACAGGAAAGGGCTGTCTACCTGAGCTCAGGAAATCCATGTTGCCACTCAGAGACCTAATTAGGATTGAAGAGTAGTTTCTACTGCAGTAAATGAAATTGGTCCAAGAGCTATCTCAGAGTACCCAAACAGTTGAAAGGTGCTTTTTTTAAAACCAAGACCCCAGGGCTAGAGAGATGGCTCATTGCTTCAGAGCACGTGCTGGTCTTGCACAGGATCCAGTTTCAATTCCCAGCCATCTGTAACTCCAGCTTCAGAGCATCTATCTGATGCTGTCTCTGGGTACCAGGTACTCACGTGATATACAGATGAACAGTCAGGCAAAACACGGATACATATCAAATAGGAAAGTAACCAGATCTTCAAATAAGAGCACCAAAGACCCAAAACCTATGTTTAACTGATCATAGAACTGAGTACTTTTGACAGTCAACTTAAAGTTGCCCCAAACAATAAAATTCTTAGCAGTTTTCTTGGTGTCTATTTCCGGTTCTGTTATGGAGTCATTCCAAATGAGCTGGACCAGGACTGTTCCCCAGAACTTTCTGCAGTAATGGACATGTTGTCTACCTGTGCCATAAAATGTAGTACCCATTAGCCACAGAGGCTGAGAACTTGGCATTGAGATAGTGTAACTGAGGAACTGACTTTAAATCTTATCTAAACATAAATAGCGGCAACATAAATAGCAGCAGAGGCCGAATGCTGTGGCCAGGGCGGGTCTACAAGGTAACTATAGCTTGCTTCTTAGGTGATATACTGTGTTTTAGAGTTTTGGGGATTTTATTTTCCTTCACACCCTCTGGTGTCTGGATCATATCTTTTTTTTTTTTTTTTTTTTTCAGAATTTTGACTAATGTTTTTTGGGTTTTTTTTCTCCTCTTAACAGCAGGATCATAAAAAACAACAACAACAACAACAAAAATAACTGGGTTATAATGTCCCTGAAGGTTCTACTGGCAGCTTTTGAAATAACTTCTAATATTTAGATTAATGCATTCAGGGAAGTTTTTAATAGTGGGTTGGGGTTTTAGTGCACCACTGGGGATTGAACCTAGGACATGCTTGTACAACCAGTCCTTCGTTCCAGTACAGTTATTTGCTTTTATAGACTTTTTTGTTTATTTATTTTATGTATAAGAATATTCTACCTGCATGTATGTATGTATGTATGTATGCATGTATGCATGCATGTATGCATACCATGTACATGCCTAGTGCCAACAGAGGGTAGAAGTCGACATCAATCCTCAGACATCAATCCCTGAATTTCACACAGTTGTGAGCCGCCATGTGGGTGTTCACAGTCAAGCCCAAATCTTCTGAAAGAGCAACAAGTGCTCTTAACCCCTGAGCTATCTCTCCAATCCCTTGCTACAATCATTGTGAAAAATATATATTTCAAGAATTGTACATTACAAATTCCTCCAGGGATTTAGTCCCACTAGGTTACTGCTTAAGGACAATGATGTTCCAAAGGCCTTCGTGTATCCCCCACCATGACCCCCCATTCTCCCAGTGGTCAGGACTGAACACAAGGCCTAGCATACCCTAAGTGAGCACTCTCCATCCAGCTGAGCGCTTTTTCTTTGCATGTTCCCAAAGGTGGCCAGAGTAACATAGAAAATGAACCTAAAAATAACAGAGGATCAAAAAAAGAAAAAGAAATACCGTTACGACATTAAATAGGAGACTACTGACTGTCAGTATACTTGGATTTCCTGCACAGTGAACTGCAGCCTAATCTCAGATGTAAAAAAGAAAAAAAGAAAAAAAAAAGAAAACTGCAATTCTAATAGGCAAGCATAATAGCTAAGTCTCAGCCAATTGCAGTATTCCAAGTGAGCAGTGTACCTAGAGTCCCATTGGGAGCAGCATCGAGCCAAGCCATAGCTCCACGATTGTGCTTCCTTTCCAGTATCATCCTGTGAATGCTCTGGATTTTTCTTCTCTGGTTCTGGGCAGCACTGACTAATTCATGAATATCAGTCTTTGCTCAAATGAATTCTACTAATATTAAGCTATCAAAAATTATTGGTGTTTATAACAAGCAAAAGAGTGACAAAGATTCTTTGTAAGCCAAACTCAAGGAGGCTCCTGAAGTGTAAGGAAAGGTCTTCTAGACCTTCCGTGTGCACATCTTTATAAGCAACCCAGCTTTAGCAAAGTCCTGAGACTTCAATTTACTCCGAGCTTCTGATCCTCGCTATCCAATTAGAGTCAGAGTGTGTTCCTGTTCTTCATTCTGCACCGCCCACTTCCACCTGCAACCCCATACTGTGAGATCTTCAGCGAAAATCCTATAGGGTTATATCCTACTTTGGTTTCTGTTGCTGGGAAAACACAATGGTCAAATACAACTCGAGGAAGAAAGGATTTATTTCATCTTACAGGTTACTGTCCATAGTTGAAGGAAGTCAGGGCAGGAACTTGAAACAGGAAACCATGGAGGAATGCTGCTTACTGGTTTGCTCCCAAGTACGTATCAGCTACCTTTTGTATATAGCCCAGGCCTAAGTACTAAAGGATAGTACTGCCTTCCCACAGTGGGCTGAGCTGTCCTACATCCATTAGAAATAGAGAAAATGCCACCCAGATGTGTCCAATTCTTCAATTGAGACTCCTTCTTCTCAGGTGTGTCAAGTTGACAATCAAGACCTTAAAGTTTTGTAAAACATAATTTCCGAGAACTTCAACATTAAAATGGGCCTACTCTCAGAGAGTGATAAACCACAGCAAAAAATAAGACTCCTAGACTGGGCCTAGTGATACACACCCATACAGCACTTGGAGAGCAAGAAGATTATCCTAGTTTGAAGACAGCCTGGGCTACATAGTTTAGTTGTAGGCCAGGCTAGACTACAGTGTGAGAATCTGTGTTTAAACCAAACCAAACCCAAACCAAGATTGCTTTGTGATTATACCCTAATACTAACCGTCCAAAACTTAAAAATAATCAGACATCCCTTATCCTGATCAGTGTGAGTTCCTTGTCCTCCCTCTACTGAGTTAAAATCTCTTACATTCATGACAGAATCACCCTGCTCTATCCTTGCTGTGATCATCATATCCAGTACACAACACTGGAGACTTTGCTTCCTTAAATCTATTCTGAATTGTTTTGGCATTAGAGGCCAAAGGAGACTGCCACATGTTCTAGTTCACTTATCATTGTGGTTTTAATCCTTGAAGGCAAACAATGTTCATAGGTGCGTTCAGCTTGCTCAGGACTAATTAATGTTTACTACTTTCTTTCATACTTGTGATGCGCATTACATGCTTGTTGGACTAATTACTGTTAAGCATGTCAGTAATTATGGCCTGTCTTTTTGCCGCCTGGTTAGTTGAGATAGTCTTACTATGTAACCCTAGCTGGCCCGGAACTTATAGAGTCTTGCACCTCTGCCTCTGGAGCGCTAGTATTATATATATGCCACCAGGTTCAGCGATTCATTTAAAAAAAAAAAAAAATCCAACCATTTATTATCACAGGCCATCACGGTCAGCCATTTATATTTTATTTGATTGTTCTGATGGAGGGTTTTTACATTTATTTATTTTTATTTATTTAGGAAGGCGAGTATCACGTCCAGCTTTTTTAAAGGTTTGGACCAGGGTGGCCTCGAACTCGTGATCCTCCTGCCTCTGTTCTTAGGCTTCAGCATTTGCCTACTGGGGTCCATCACCACGGCCGGCCCGTTTTTATTTTGTTCCATCTGTCTTACTGTTTTGACTGAAAATATAAAGAGTAAACACATCAACAAACGGCCACTGAAAAGCTGCAGCCAGGTTAGTTTCACTTTGGGTCTTAGCTCCTCCCTCTGGGGGACGCCTGGGCGACCCCGGGCCTCACGCGCTTGGGGGTCGCTCTGCGCAGGCGCCACTTCCAGAGCACGTACCCACGCCCACGTTTGCTCGCCCGACCGTTGGCCTGGGCAGGCTATCAACCGGCCCGAGAAACGGAAGTTCCCGCAGGAGGCGGTCGCGCCGAGCACCGTAGGGCGGTGCCTGCGCTTCCGGCGGGCGGTGCTGCGGCCATTTGGGCGGTGACCGAGCCGCTTGGAGGGCGGCGTTCCGCCATTTCCGTTAGCTCGTCCCCCGCTGAAGGGCTAACTCCCGTTTCCAGTGGAAGTCCATCCCGGCTCGCAGGGACGCTCTGGCTCTCCCTGTGCCCGGGCTGCTCTAAGGTTCAATTCTCCCCTCCCCTTTAGCTGATGTCCTTTGGGCGGGCCAGAAAGCGCGCCGCCATTGCTGTACTTAGGCCTTAGGGCCGTCCCCCGGGGTGGATTTCTTCAGGCTTTGTTTAGTATTCAACCCCACCCACCGGAATCTCTCTGGGCGGGCGGGTTCCTCTCGCCCTTCCCCCGGGATCCTAACGTGGCCGTGGCTGCGTAAAAACAGCAACGCCCCTACCGGCGTTTTGTGTCCTCCCCCCCAACCCCTCCCCTTCCCCCCCCCCCCCCCCCCCCCCCGCCTCGCGCCGCGTCTTGTCCCTCGTGAACTAGGGCCTTGAAGCCTGACTGTTAAGTATAGCCTGGAGCTAGAAAATGTCATTTTTTTTCCTTCCTCGATGTTGAAAGATATTTAAAGACTTTAGCGGATGAGTTATTGCTGGTCTGTTCCCTAAGCTTCTGGAAAATTTCTTAGTAAACTTTCTTGTCCCTTTTCTTCACGTTTAGGCGATTTTGGTGCAGATTTATCCGTGTATGCCCTTCCCATAATTCCATATTTCCAGGCGTCTGCGTGCATTCAGACAACACATTGTAGGGCCTTTTGCTGTCACTGTAAAAGGTTTTATATGTGCACACAATTTATATATATATATATATATATATATATATATACACACACACACACACACACACACATAGAGTATATATGTATGTGTATGTATGTGTGTGTGTGTATATATACACACACACACACACACATATGCACACACTGGTAAATGGTAAAATGTATATGCATTATATTAGCATATGTGAACTACAACTGCCGAGAAGTGTGTCTGATCTGAATTGGAGTATGTTACAAATGTAAAGCACAGCAGAATTTTTTTTTTTTTTTTTGAGAATTAGCACCAAAAGGAATTAAAATACCTGTTTATCAGATTTTGAAAGGACAGTATGGAGGTGCAGCTGAGGTGTAGCTCAGTAGTAGAGCACATACTCTGATGTGCATAAGGCCCTGGGTGTGATCCCTACCACCTTATTTTTAAAGGGAAAAATATTTTGACTGAGTAAAATTAGAATTCATTCCATCAATTTTTAACATACTCTCACACATTTAAAAAATATTTTTGTAGCTTGAAATCTTTATGTGAGATAGCATTGTTTTACAAAAGGCACTTACAAGCAATACCCTGTGGCCAAACACAGACAGCCTACTTTCTCGTTTGAAATAAGGTCTCTTGTAGCCCTGGCCGGCCTCTGTCTGAGCACACTGGCTTCATGAGGTGCATGTGGAGGGGGTGGGGAGTGGGGTTGAGGGAGGTGCAAACTCAGTGCCCTGTGTATCCTCCAACTGAGCCTCATCTTCAGACGCCCTCCCCCAACACACACACACACTTTAAAAAATAATTTGTGCGAATCAACTAGATGTCTTCCTTAATTACTGTCCCTCTCTTTTGTTTTTGAGACAGGGTCTGTCACTGAACCTGAAGCTCACCAGTTCAGCTAGACTGCCTGGCCAGTGAACTCCAAAGATTGACCTGTCTCTCCCTTCCCGTTGCTGGAATTGCAGGTGTGCACCATAAGTCTAGCCTTTTCTGTGGCTGCTAGGAATCCACACTCAGGTCCTCATTGTACCTCAAGCAATTTCCCAACTGAGCCATCTCCCCAGTCCCAGCTCGCCTGCCTCATTATGTTTTACTGTATAGAGATGTGTGGGTATTCACATGTGAGTGCCAGTCCCATTGGAAGCCAAAGGCGTCAGATTTTCCTAAAGCTGGGTTATATAAGCACTTGTGAGCCATCCAATGTAGGTGCTGGAATTTCTGCAATAGCAGTACACAACTGCTTAACCATCGCTCCAGCCCCGTTTAGTATTTGCTGTTTATTGTTCCTGCTGCAAAAGTAGCAGAGTTGAATAGTCCCTGCCCAGAAGTCTAAAGAATTTCCTATCTGTCCTTTTACAGAAAGTATTTGCTGGCCTCCTGTCCTGGAACAACAGCTGGTATTAGGTAGATATTAAATCTTTTTTAATGTTTTTTAAGACAAAGTCTCACTATAAAGCTCATGTTGTCTAGAATTGACAACCATCTTGTCTTAGCCTCCTGAATGTTAGGATATGTGTGTCAGTATACCTGGCAAAATTTATTTTTAATTTATAGTTAATATATTTATGGTATGTGAATGCACGTGTAGAAGTCAGAGGACAACTTGTCAGTTCTCTTACTCTGTTACATTTTGGGAATTGATCTCGTGGTGTCAGTCTTGATGGCAACAACCTTTACCCACTGAGCCATTTTGCCAACCCCTGGCAGTTTTTTTAACTTTCTATTGTAGATTCACGTAATTGTCAGTCACTTTATAAAGACTAAATGATTCATTAAAACTATCTCATTTGCTTCACATATTAATCCAGGATGGCAGAGTCACCCATGTTGATGATGAGGAAGTAGAGGCACAGGATGAAGTACTCTCTAGTCTAGTACTCCCTCACTTCTAGGAACTATAGTTTCTTGAGCATTCATATCCAAAAGACTGCTCAAATCTACTTGATTAGCCCACAGTGGACACCATGGGGTTTTTTGATCTAGGATTTTTAAAATTTTTGTTAGCATACAGAATACTAAGGATTTTTGTTTGGTTGGTTTGGTTCTTTTGGTTTTGGTTTTTTGAGACAAGGTTTCTCTCTGTAGCCCTGGCTATCCTGGAACTTGATCTGTAGACCAGGCTGCCCTCAAATTCACAGAGATTCACCTACCACTGCCTCTCAAGTGCTGGAATTAAAGGTGTGGGCCACTGGTTCACCATGGGGTCATCCCTACCCAGCTCAGAATAGTAGGTTTTGCTATGGCATTTTACTTGTAGAAATCATTATGCTTTCTTCTAATTTATCTCCCTTACACAGTCTGCTCCATGCTTCCTTAACTCTCTGACAGATGCCTTTCCTTGCCCCAGATAATGCCCCCTTCTGCTTTCATGTCACATTAATCCATTACCCTCTCCCTCTCTCTTCTCATTATCGTCATTCTATTTTTATGGTAGAGGAGTTCTGAATCACTAAAAAATAAAACTAGAACCAAGGTGGACTTTGTTTTCCAGGACTTTCCAGGATACAGTAAGTGAGTACAAGCAATTTGCTGTAGAGAGACAAGAAAAGGAACTCAAAAGCTGAAAGAAAAGAAAGCATCTTGGACATTTTGTAACAGAAGAGAATATCTTGGAAGGTGCTTGTCAGGTGTTTTAAGGGAACAAAATAAGTATTACTCTTTTGTGGGAAATGTAGACAAAGATGTTTTAAAATATGGTAAACAGGAAAACCCTGTAGTTAGTTGATGTTTTTCCCCAGAGTTTCTCAGTTGTTAGATAGAATTCATATCCCAAGCTTATTGTGCAACTTAAGGTAACCTAAGCATAAATAGCATTCACTTGCTCAGTAAATGTTCATTGCCTCCCACTTTTAAGAGTTAAGTATTACAGACTATCAGGAATTGTATATATCACAACATTTACTACATTACAATCACAGTTGTAATGTAGAGGTTCTCATTGAATTGTATACAGCAGTATTTTTAATAGTTTCTTACGTAATAGGACTTATCTAACAAAGTCTGAAGTTAGGGAGGTTCTGTGTATTTAGTCCAAGAGCAGGACTGCAGCTCCTTTTGATACTACTGGCAACCTATTGGTTGGGTGGGTGGAGGAGTCAGTGTCAGGGTGTGGCTTAAATCAGAATTGGCTGGAGAACTGAACTAATGTCCAAGTCCTACCCTCAAAGACTCCAGTTCACTCTCTGTGGGATGAGGCTCTAGCATTGCTTCATTTATATCCCTTCATTTATATCAGGGATATGCTGATATCCCTGGATGATTCTACTACACAGCCACGGGTAAGAACACGTGGTGATAGCATGAAACCAGGTTTAGGGAGCTGTTGAGCAAAGGCACAGCTGTGAAATGGGGCCATGCCTGTCTGTGGTTGAGAGTGGTCAAGGCAGAGAGCCAGCATGAGGTGCTATTCATCACATTCACTCCCAGGCTCCATCCTGTGGGTGGAGGGGACTGTTGGAAGGACTTTAAGCAGGAGAAAACACACACACCAGTTAATGAAGCCAAATTCTGCAAGTAAACCCATCTGTAACTCCAGTTTCAGGAGTATCTGATACTTTCTTCTGGCTTCCACACGTACCGGGCATGTATGTGGTGCACAGACATATATACAATACACACAAGCAGGCAAAACATCCATGCACATAAAATTACAAAAAAGAAAAGAATTTTCTTCAAACTTATAAAAAAGACCCTACAGTAGGAGAAATTTAAAAAATTACATATATGTGATATGTGGCATATGAACTTGTATAAAGGGAATATTGGTATTATTTTTCGCAGCTTTTCTGTAAATCTAAAAGTATTTCCAAATAAAGAATAAGTTAGTGGAGCATCTAGGTTCGAGCAACTGTTTTTTCCAACAGTTCAAATGTCAGCACATTGAATCCTGTTGAATTTCAGGGTTCACTAGACCTGCTTCCCAACCTGTAATGCCTGTTTCCTTACATTGGTTCAGACATTATCATCCTTCTTTTGTTTTGTTTCCTTTTATATTTTCAAAAAGTACCACTACAAAGATTATAAAGGTATTAAGTATCTTAGTCTCATAGCTGATTATGAGGAGGAAATAGCCCAATATTTGCCCAGCATTGTCTTATGGATGCTTATGTGAGCATGATTTTATACCCAAGATGATCATCAAATTCCTCCCAAGATGAGGCAGTGTCTCATGATTCCAGACTAGCCTTAACTTTTCTGCGTATTTAAAGATGGCATTAAACCCATGTTCCTTCTGCCCCCATCCCTCAAGTGCTGGGATTGCAGCCATGTACCACCATGCTAGGTTCCTGAAAAATCTTAATCTAGAAAGGTACTGATTTGTACAGTTGGAGGTGGGAAAGTTATAGCTGATATTCTAGAACGTCTTTGAATATTCTGCTTACACTTTGAAGAGCCATTTTCCTTCTGTTGTTGAGAATAAAAGTCTTGAAAGTTGAATAGTTCACATCACTGCAGTATCTAATTTGCCACACCCATTTATATTACTCCATATCATGGACAACTGGCAGAAGTTCTAGTTTACTATCAGGAGCTGCAACTAGTAAAGGCTTACTTAAAAGATTGAACCATCTTTTTCTTTTTTTCTTTACAGCTGTGAAAATGTCTGACAAGAACCAGATAATTGCCAGGGCTTCCTTGATTGAGCAGCTGGTGTCTAAAAGGTATTTTGAGGATATTGGTAAACAGCTTACTGAGCTAGAAATGATGTATGTGTCTAAGAAACATCTGCAGGAGACAGATGTAGTCAGAGCTGTTTACAGAGTCCTCAAAAACTGCCCATCAGTGACTTTAAAAAAGAAGGCCAAGTGTCTGCTGGCAAAATGGAGAGGTTTCTATAAGACTACACACTTGAAAACAAGGGAAAACCTTAAAGTACTCCATACAAATGTTAATAAAGAGGAAAGTGTAGCAGTTTCTCAGGATTTAAGCCAGGATGAAACATCAGGCTCTAGCCATAGTGAGATACTGGGTCTCTGCAGTTCTCTCTCTAGGCTGTCACCCCAAGATGCTACAAAGCCTGCTGCAGCAATTGGGTCTGAAAATAACACTGCTCAAATGGAAATTAATGAAGGCTATTTGGAGGGTGATGACTCTAGATCCACTAGCAAGAACTTTGATGTGTTAGAAAATCCCTTAGTGTCCGTGAGATCTAAGTGTGTAGAACTTCTTTACACAGCATTAGCTAGTTCTTGCACAGATCACACAAAAGTTCAGGTATGGCAGAACTTAGCAAGAGAAATTGAAGAGCACATTTTTACCCTTCACTCAAACAATATCAAAAAATATAAAACTATTATTCGAAGCAAAGTTGCCAATTTGAACAACCCCCAAAATTCTCATTTACAACAAAACTTGCTCTCTGGAACCATGTCTGCAACAGAATTTGCTGAAATGACTGTCCTGGACATGGCAAACCAGGAACTGAAGCAGTTGAGAGCTTCCTACACAGAATCCAGTATTCAGGAACATCACCTTCCCCAAACAGTTGAAGGCACACAGACAGATAAAATTAAGTGTAGGCGCTGTGATAAATACAACTGCAAGGTTACTGTAATTGCCAGAGGAACACTTTTTCTTCCAGGTTGGGTGCAGAATTCAAACCCAGATGAACAAATGACCTATGTCACTTGTAATGAATGTGGGGAGCAGTGGTACCATAACAACTGGGTCTGCTTTTGAGGGGTAAATAGTCCTTTCAAGAGCATGTGTTTTATATATATAACATAACCTTTTGCCCCCCACTTCTTTTTGTTTTTTTCAAAATCCTAATCTTATTTTTGCCTTCAGAATTTTGGTTTGTGAAAGATATCAGTATGTAGCCAAAGCTGGCCCAGTCTTATGAGTGCTTGCATTACAGGAGCAAACACCACCACACCTGACTTTCTATACCATTCTTTCTACAGACTAAGGAAAGAGAGTTGTTTGCCAAAGTGTAGGCCATAGAAGGCTATCACATTGTACTTTGTGGCCACTTAGTACTTTACTTAGAGTGGCACTGTAACTCCACTCAGCTTGAGAGCATGTTAGAGGTGAAGACTCTTGCCTGATGCTCCTTGAGTCCTGATATGCATTTTGACAGAATCCCCAGGTGATCTCGGGATACTTTGAGAATCACTAACATAGCAGCAGGCCTGTGGTTCTCAGGAGAATTTTCTGGAGAGCATTGAAATGTACTGGTGCCAAGGGCCAAGCCTAGTACAATTCAGTATGAACCTATGGCACTGGACCCAGTAATCAACACTGCTTTGGTTATATCTTTGTTTATGTTGCATTTAAGACTTAGAAACTACCTGTAAATAGTCTCTCATTTGAGCCTTTCCATAGTACTGAAGAAATTAATGTTATTCTGGAGACTTTACAGATGAGGAAAGAGGCCCACTTGGCCAGGTTACACACCTGTATGTAGTCTGCTCACACTGATGTCAGATATTCCAGCTTGCTTCTGAAGAAGCAGGTGTGATGATGGCACATGACTGTAATCCAAATGCTAGGGAGAATGAGGCAGGAGGATTTATGTGAGTTCAGAGCCAGTTTGACTTGCAAAGTCCCTGTCTCAAAACTGTGAAAAGGGCATCATCATATTTCAAGCCCGTAATCCTAGCATTGGGAGTGCTAAGGCAGAATCTCATGATTGAGGGCAGCCTGGGTTTTATAGAGAAACATTGCCAAAAAGATTCAGTCTGAGAATGACTTAATACTGACTTTGTAAGAAGTATACTCTTGGAAATGGGTGCTAAGCAAATAGTGTATGGGAACTCTAAACTTATGTGACTAGAGTTGTATTCTTTCATCCTTAATTTTCTCATTTTTCAAGTCTCTTTTGACTGGTGAAAAGTTGCACTGTAAGTTAGAGTTTGGCTCGGAGCCTGCTTCCTTAGTTGAATGACCTGTGTATTTTTTGAGCACTTCATAAAGTATGATCTATAGTTTCTTGATGTTAGGAATCTGTATGCCTTCAAAGGCCTGTGTGTTGGGTTTGAAATTCAAATTATGCTCATGTAAAAATGGCACTGGTTGTTAGAGGAAGTTCACTCCTTCAATCTCAACATTTATTTACTAACTGAAGAGGAAATCACTTCTCTTAGGCCCTTGCAAACAGTGTTTACTGATTTGTATGTTTATACACAACTCTTTTTTATGTGATTATGACAAATTTTTTCCTTAAAAGTGATATACTGTTTGTCATTTGGCGTTTTGATGTTTTTTTTCTTTTACCATGTAAAACAGTTTTATACATAATCAACACCAAATCTTGTATACATGTACTCCTTTTACAGTTGACCAGGTGATTAGATACACATTTTTCTCTTTTCTTGTTTGACAATACTTGAAGACTTTCTATTTTTATAAGACTAGCTTCACTCTGTAGCCTAAGCTGGGCCCAAACTCACACTGGCTGGCCTCAACTTCCAGGGTGCTATGATTGGCAGTGTAAGCCACCATTCATTGATTTTATCATATCAAAGAGTTTACTTCTTAGTTCCATATAAACTCACATTTTCACTAGTTATTATCCCCTAACTCCTCAGTATTCTTTCGATGGGATCTGTAGGCTTTTCTTTATATCTATTTTTACCTCCATATGACAGTTCCCTGGTGGGTGCATAAAACTAGCAAACATTTCTGTTTTAGATTTTTTTTTTTTTAAGAAATCAACTTGAAGCTGTCAAGTCTGAATTATATTTTGTTGTATTTTCTCCATATAGTATTCCAGGGCTGTTCACCATGA
Source organism: Mastomys natalensis (assembly GCA_021653895.1). NCBI lineage: Eukaryota > Metazoa > Chordata > Mammalia > Rodentia > Muridae > Mastomys > Mastomys natalensis. Next base: position 8,257 of record JAJTUV010003383.1, on the reverse strand, counting down.
TGCAATGTCTTAGTCCTTTTAAAGAGTAACATACAAAGTCATCAAAAACTTAAAGTTTCACAAAATGTGGTTTCATGTGACTTGGAATGATCTTAAAACCTAGACAGTGGTTGTGCAAGAGCACACATAGCATATAAAAACCTTGTTAAATTTGTTCAAGTCAGTTTGGTGTTTGGATTTTCTATGTATCTATGTATGGTTCTTTATATTGAGATTTTGTAAGCTATGTTTACCAAAAATAAAAGCATTTTAAATGGAAAAATCTCTTCTCCAAGATTCTTTTTTTAAATGTATGAGGTCTTCCTCATTTTCCATAAGCTCTGTCAGTTAGTTTTGCAACAAGAGATAGCGAAATGGTGATGTGGGTTTTATTCTTTTGGTCAGTGAGACAGTTACATTTTCTAAATATAGACAATTATTTTACACTGTGTCTTATCCCCTAAAAAGAGAGAGAACAGTGCTCTCTCTCTGTGTTTCCCTCCCTCCCTCCCTCCCTCCCTCTCTCTCTCTCTCTCTCTCTCTCCTTCTCTCTCTCTTTTATCCCCTAAAAGAGAGAAGAGTTTCTTCCTTCTTTCTTCCCTTCCTTTTTGTTGTTGTTGTTGCTGTTGCTGTTGTAGGGTTTCTCTGTGTAGTTCTGGCTTCCTGGAACTCACTCTAAACCAGGCAGGCTACCCTCAAACTCAAGAGACCTACCTGGCTCTTGCCCAACCAAAAGAGTTTCTTTACAATTGCTGGTGGGGTAGATTCTAATTTAAGACTGCCCTTATAGGAACAAAGAGCAATTCTGAAGACTCCAAGATGGGAAGGTACCTGATTATAAGGAACAGCTGATGTGAATGAGACACAATGTAAAAGACTCCACAGAGTTCCTGAGGTCCATTGTAGGTCATGATAACAATAAAGACTTGGAGGCTTTGTGTTTAAAAAAAAAATTATTGAAGCTAGGCAAATGGAATTTGAGTGCCTTTTAGGAAGACCATTGCAGCTGCTTTGTTCAGTGAAGAGAGAAACAAGGATGGATGTAGGAAAACCAGATAAGTGACCATTAAGGGAAGATAGTTAATGGACCCCTTTGCAATTTTGCAATGGCTTTTTCATAGAATATGCCCAATCCAAAATTTCCTCCCTGTGGCCAGTAATCAAATAAATAACAGTGCAGAATGTCAGCACTAAACACATATAGCCTGTACCCCAGTCTCCATGGTAACTGCATAGGGTGGAAAATCTATTTTAATACCTGAATGTGGGAAGATTTTCTCCTTTGTTCGTACGACTTTTTAAAATGAAGGATTGAGTACAATTGTGGCTCTGTCTCTTCCCTGGTTATTTCCTGTGATGAGAGGCTTCTTTCATTCCCTGATACCATTTCTAAGTGCCAGGCAGGAAGCTTGTGACTGGCAGTACTCCATTGCCTTTACTGGGGCTGTGCCTTCCTCTTTTAGGCCAGATTGCTTTGGGTTTTTTGTTGTTGTTGTTGTTGTTGTTTTGTTTTTTGTTTTTTATAACACCCGATAAATGCAAAATATTTTGCCAAAATATTTTTTATCTCTTTTAAAGGTGATTATTGTAAGCACCTAGATTGTAAAAAGTAACTTCTTAGTTTCAGAAGAGTGCCACAGTCAGATGTATGAACCAGTGACAACCTCATGGAATCCTATTCATATTTAAAGTTAGGTTGCCAAAAATGTTATTACATGCTGTCACAAATTTTCTGTCGGAAGGATTGCACATTTTGCTTTGCCAGGTGCTAACTTTTCTGATACACAAGATCCTTCTTGAATCCTTTTTGTGACATCATGTGGTCATCTATTTAGAAAAGAGCGTGATTTTAAAATAAAAATACTTAAAAATTAAGATATAAACACATACATACAAGATAGCTGAAGCTGGCCTCAAAGTTCTGATATGATTCTTTTGTGCATGTATATTCTTGCTTTCTTTAAAATTCAAAATGAGCTGAGCTAGACAATAGTGGCATATGCCTTTAATCCCAGTACTTGGAACAGAGGCAGGCAGATCTCTTGAGTTGGAGGCCAGCTTGGTCTACAGAGCAAGTTCTAGGACAGCCAGGGCTACACAGAGAAACCCTATCTTGGGAAAAAATGGAAATGAAACACGAATATGAAAATCAGTTCCAGGTACTTACCAGTCATCAGTGTCACCATCGTCATCATCACCACCATCGTCATCATTTCAGATAGCATCTCATGTAGATCAGGCTGGGTTTGAGCTCACCACTCACTAGGTAACCATAACCCAAGCTTCTAATCCTCCTGTTTTCACCTCCCCAGTGCTAGGATTAGAGGCATGTACCATCATGCTTGATTTTATACGGTACTGGAGATGAAACCCAGGGTTTTGTGCATTCTAGACAAATGCTCTACTGACTGAATCATATCCCTAGCCATACTCAGTTATGACACATTTCTAAAAATCTAAAATAGGCATAGAAACGTTACAGAACAAGAAGCCAATTAAAATACTACTCATTTAGAAACCTGGTTTTCGGAATATAATCACTTCTGAAATGATGTAAACACAGTTGCAGCTGCTTATAAAAGATGCCAAATAACATCATAATTCACCAAATTTACCCTTGTAGATTGAAAAAGAATTTGAGAAATTTCCAAGAGTACCTGTGAGGCCCTGAGTCATCTGACAACTCAACCTACTTGTGCCTCTCCTTAACCTAGTGGTTTTCAAGCTTCCTAATACTGTGACCCTTTAATACAGTTCTTCATTTTCCAGTGACCCCCAACTATAAAATTATTTTCGTTGCTACTTCATAACTGTAATTTTGTTACTGTTATGAATCATAAATGTGCTTTCTGATGGTCTTAGGCCACCCTTGTGAAAGGGTCGTTCAATCCACAATGGGTTCGCAGGTTGAGAACCACTCCCTTAAATACTAGAAGACTCAAAGATACAAAAAGTTTCAATTTTCCTTCCTTGGCCACAAAATGAGCACAACATGGCACTTACCCAATCTGCATTGCACATAACTTATCTGACAGCGCAACTCATGCACAGCACAGTGGAAGAAAGCTGGAGTGTCTGTCACCAATGTCTAACAGCAAAGGGCCCCACAATTTAAGTAGACTCTGTCTTAGTATTTATGAAGTTAGTGAGTTAGTGTCTTTTCAGGCAGAAAGTTTCTATTTCCACAGTTTTATTTCAATTCAGTAGATGAGCTTTTTGCTTAGAGAGTTGTGAAATGTCCCTGAGTGCACCCGATCTCATCTGATCTCGGAAGGTAAGCAGGGTCAGGCCTGGTTAGTACTTGGATGGGAGAGTTGTGAAATCTCACAAACAGTTGAGCAGAAAGTTTCTATATAACTTTACTGAACATGTTTTAAAAATGGGTAGTCAAAGGACACAGGACTTTTCAGAAGTAATGAAACTGCTATAGTCTGGTGTACATGCATGCGCCTTTAATCCCAGCATTCAGGAGGCAAAGGCAGGTGGATCTGTTTGCATTTCAAGCTAGCCTGGTCTATATAGTGAGTTGCAGGATAGACAGGGCTACATAGAGACCCTGTCTCAAAACAACAACCACAAAAACATAATAAATGCCCTAAAATTGTTGGTCAGTGGGTAGTGAATTGTAGACAGGAGAAAGAAGTCTAGTTTCATACATTGCCTGGTGGGTGAATACAGATAGCAACTGTGCACTGTATATCTTAAAAAGGTCACAGTAGGTGGTCACACATATACCTTTAATTCCAGCAGAGGCAGATGGATCTCTGTGAGTTCAAGACTAGCCTAGTCTACAAAGCAAGTTCCAGGATAGCCAGGGTAACACAGAAAAACCGTGTCCTGAGTTGGGAGAGAAACCCGAAAACAAACAAAGTCACAAGAAGGCTGGGGATGTGGCTCTGTTGGTAGTGTGTTTATTAGCATACAGGAGGCCTTGGGTTCAACCCTCAGCACCACATCAACCTGGCATGGTGCCACCACCTGTAATCCCTTCATTTAGAAGGCGAAAGAAAAGGGATCAGAAATTCAAGATCATCTTCAGCCACATAGCAAATTCAAGCCACAAGTTCTTTCTCAAACAAACAAACAAACAAACAAACAAAGTTATAGCTGAGGATGCATCTGAGTGAAAGAGCTATTATCATGGGTGACATCCTAGGTTCAGTCCTCAACATCAGAAAAAAAAAAAAATGCAACAACTATCAAGTTGCTGCATTCACAGTAGGTTAAGTGCCAGTGAAGTGGTTCAGCAGGTCAAAGTGCTTGATGTCAAGCCCATTAACACGGGTTCGATCCCTGAAGCCCATAGAAAGAAAGAACTGATTCAGCAAGTTGTTCTCTGACATCTGCTGTGGAGCACATGCATGCACACAACAAATACAGTAATAGACTTTTTAAAACTTTCAGTTACAAGACAGGATTTAGAATGCTTTTGCTTACAAAAAGTGATGTTTAAGAAAATACACACTTGGGCTGGAGAGATGGCTCAGCGGTTAAGAGTACTGCCTGCTCCTCCGGAGGTCCTGAGTTCAATTCCCAGCAACTACATGATGGTTCACAACCATCTGTAATGAGATCCAATGCCCTCTTCTGGTGCATCATGAAGACATTGACAGTGTATTTACATATATTAAATAAATAAATCTTAAAAAAAAAAAAAAGAAAAATACACACTTTTAGGCTGAGTACATCATATAATACTTGTATGGAAACATCACATGATACACCATTAATTTATACAATTTTGTGGTTTTAGGCATTGGTGATTTGCACGTTCATGAGTCAATCGCCAGCACTAAAGATGAATAAATTTAATTAGTTCAAAAACTGGGCTGGAGAGATGGTTCAGCGGTTAAGAGCACTGACTGCTCTTTCAGAGGTCCTGCGTTCAATTCCCAGCAACCACATGGTGGCTCACAACCATCTGAAATGGGGTCTTTTGCCCTCTTCTGGTATGTCTGAAGACAGCTATGATGTATTAATATAAATAAGTAAATCTTAAAAAAAATAACTCAAAAACAGAAAAAACAAAATAGATTGTGGTTATGGACAAACACTTGTATGAATAGGGTTAGTCACCATTGACTTGTAGACTTTAAATTAGTAAACTGTATTTCAGTAAAAGTGTTAACAAAAAAAATCTGATTAACTGAGAGAAGGAACTAGAGGGAATTGAAAATTGGGTATCTCCGAGCCTTTAGTGCTCTAATTATCCAAATATAGAGTGGAGAAATAATTGCAGTCTTCCTCCAAGGGGGCATTGAGAGGCCACCACAGCCAGACAGCCAGACCCCTTCCAGGTAAACAGCAAGTTTTCTAGTACCTCTGAAGCTGCCAGAGCAGTTCCCTGGGCCCTAGCATTTAGTTTCTGCACAGATGACTTTCTTGCTTGCCCAGAGATTCACAGGCCTACCCACAGGATTCAATACCCCCACCACCCATTTGAGACAGGGTATCCCTATTATATAGCTCTAGCTGTCCTAGAACTCACTATGTAGACCAAGCTGGCCTTGAACTCACAGAGATCCACTTGCGTCTTCCCTCTCCCCACATGCTGGGATTAAAGGCGTGCACCACCATAACAGACATCTTTCCTGCTTTTCAAGCTACAGATTAAACCCATCAGTGATAAACACCTAGAAAATCCTTTAGAATCAACCCAATCCATTGGCATGCTATGTTCCTGGTTAGATCTATATTTTGTGAAGAACCTTGACACCTAACACTGCAGATGTGCAGCCAGGCACAATGAGGCCTGGGAACCCTGGAGTCACCTGGAAAGAAGTACAGAGAGACCCAGACTCCATCCCAGACCTACTGAGTGCTCAGCCATGCCTGTGTGTACTCACTTGATGAGAGGCTGCCTGTTCACAGCAACAGACAAGGAAGTTGTCCACCCTTCTCGATAGGGATTCTTAGCTGACAACATATTTTCCACATGTGTAAGTCACTAACAGCCCTCACCCTCCACAACCTTATATTCAAGGGATAATTCTTAGCCTTGAAACAAATCAGCAGCATTTGATATTTTTCGGGTGGGTATATGAGTGGTTGTTTTGTGTGTGTTGTGTGTGTGTGTGTGTGTGGTGTGTGTGTGTACAGGATCTCTAATTCAGCAGCCCAGGCTGACATGGAACTTCCTGTGCAGCCTCAAACTCACATGAATGCCCCTGCCTCAGCCTCCTGAGTGGAGAGATATCACTTCCTTTTGTGGAACAGGTTTTCTCATGGCTGGAGCAAGTTGCACTTGGCCTGTTCTTCCCTTCCAGGAGTCACTCTATATCAACCAATACGTCTTTGCTTGCCTGACTTTTGAACAGTGAAATAGCCCACATTTCATGCTTCTGATCTCTTCTATGTCTAACCATCCTTGATGATCTTCTCTAATTCCATGGCTTCTAGAACTTAGGACTTAACCTCCCTTTCCCAGGCCTACATCCCTGCTCTGAATCCCAGGCTCATAACTCTAAAAGCCTACTTGACAGCTCTACACTGGTATCTACTAAGCATCTTACCATGTTTAAAATCAAGCTTCTAGTCTTCTCTCCAACACCAGATTCTCCAGTTCCTGGTTTGTATTACTTGAACTGAAAATACCAGAAAGGAATTCACATTGCCTCCTTGCTTTCTTTCACGTCAGTTTGCTATCGGTAAGCAAATTCAATGTATTGGTTATACTCCAAATATATATCACAAAGCCCAAGAGATGGCTTAGCCTGAAGCCAGGCGCAGTGGTGCATACCTTTAATTTCACCAGGTGGATCTCTCTGAGTTCTAGGCCAGCTTGGTACACAGCAAGGGTTCTAGGCCAGCCAAAGCTACACAATGAGACCCTGTCTCAAAAACAAAACAAACAACAACAACAAAACCACTTGCTGCTCTTCTACAAGGCCCAATTTGGTTGGTTGGCTCACAACCATCTATACCTCTAGCTCCAGGGCATCAGATGCCTGTAACCTCCAAGGGCATGCTAATTCATGTATGTGCACATACTCACACACACACACACACAGGCCATTACATAGATTTAAAATAATACAAATAAATCTTGGAGTTTTGGTTTGTTTTAAAGGAGCTGGATGTAGTGGTACATGTCAAGAATCTCAGCACGGTGGAGGTGGGGGGCAGGAGGTCATCCTTTACATAGTGAGTTTGAGGCTAGGCTAGGTGTCTTAATTAGGGTTTTACTGGTGTGAACAGACACTATGACCAAGGCAAGTCTTATAAATGACAACATTTAATTAGGGCTGGCTTATAGGTCTTAAGGTTCAGTCCATTATCATCAAGGCAAGAGCATGGCAGCATCGAGACAGGCATCATGCAGAAGGAGCTGAGAGTTCTACATCTTCATCTGAAGGCTGCTAGCAGAATACTGACTTCCAGCCCTTAAAGCCCATGCCCACAGTGACACACTCACTCCAACAAGGCCACTCATCCAAATAGTGCCACTCCCTGGGCTAAGCATATTTAAACCATGACACTAGGCTATATGAGATGCTGTCTCAAACAAACAAAGACACACATATATGTTTGTTTTTATATGTGAGTGTGTGTGTGAAGAATAATAAAGCTCATTGATACAGTACAGATTTAATAGCTACCAGGCCCTTGATTTTCAACACCAAAAATATCTAGACTCTGACTTCCCCACCACCATCCTCATATAGGTAATTGTCACCTAGATGACTAGTCATCGTATACAAGTGGCCTGCTAAGAGACTGTCAGACACATACTCTGTTGTCCCCTAAGTATGTTTCGAACATAACTGTTGTGGGGTATCCACCAGAAAAAGCTGCTTGGACTGGGTGTAAGCCAATAGAACGTCTTCATTAGCAAGCTGGCAACTACTCTGGATGTTCAGGATCCCAGCCAAAGCTCAAGCCTTTCTCAGGGCAAACTTTCAAACACAAAACCCATGTCCTGGGTTGACATACTTGAGTTAGCAAGAACAGTCTGAAGTGAAACTGCAGAAGCCAAAAAAAAGGTTAGTACATTTTGAAACTTTACCAGAGCTAAGTCTTTCTTTTCAGTTTTGGCAGGTGGTGCTATGTATATGTTATTTTACAGCTTGAATGGTACTTCCATCATAGAGTCAGATATGGGACCATGTTATAACAACAGCCAAAATGATTGTGTGACATATGCAAATGAGATCATGTCACTCCTCTGCTCAAATTCTATATTGACTTCTGTCTCCAAGAGAAAGTCAAATTCTTACAGTGGCCTTCAAAGCTTCACTGATCTGTCCCTGACCCATTACCTCTCTTAGCTCTTTGCTAA
>JAJTUV010003382.1:0-68128 GCA_021653895.1 Mastomys natalensis | reverse complement strand
AACAAATTTAAAAAACATTTTTTTAAAAAAGGAGGCAAAGCAGGGGATTCTGGCTTCAAAGGGGCCACACTTTTTTTAGTATAAGATTCGGGCGGCCCAGGTTACATAAAGAGAGATCCTATCTAAAAAACCCAAAAAACGGCTGGGAAAGTGGGGGGCAAATCTTTAATCCCAGTTTTTGGGGGAAGCGGGGGCCCGGGCCCGGGATTTTTCTCAGTTCGGGGGAGCGGTTACAGAGGGAGTTCGGACGCCAGGGCTACACAGAAAAGCCTTGTCTTAAAAAAACCAAAAAAAAAACAAAAAAAAAAAAAATAAAAACATAAAAAAAAAAAAGGGGTTCCAAAAAAATTAAACCTCCTTTTTTTGGTTTTTTTTATTTGGGGAAAAACTCTCTCTCTCTTCTCTCTCCCCCCTCTCTCTCTCTCTCTCTCTGGTTTTTTTTATTTTGTTTTTTATGTTCCATCAGGGGAATCTTTCCCCGGCCCCCTACAGCCGGGTTTGCCCTTTTTCCCCCCGCGCCCGTTTAAAAGTTTTTTCCCCTTCAGTGGGGCCCTGTTTTTAGCACAAATTTTTTCTATAACCCACTAAAACCCTTTTGGGGCGGTTTGTTTGTTTTTGTTTTGTGTTTTTTTTGTTTTCCGAGGATGTTTTGCACCGGCACACAACCCCTAAAGGGTAGGGCAGTCTTTTTTTTTGGGTTTTTTGTCCTTCCCTGAAAAAGGGGGCCCCCAAATTTTTTCCATTCCTCTCACCCTCGGGTCCACTGTGTCTTGGGGGATGTGTCTTCTTGTGGGAAGTGGCTTAAAGCTCATCCACATGCTGCCTCAGGACGTTCCAATGGCCTTTAGCATAGAACCACTTACTGAGAAGATTGAAAGAGAGCTAAGATTCTAGGAAAATTTTGAATAGAAATTTTGAATGCAATCTGTTGAAGGCCCAGAATAGATTTTGATCATTCAGCTGATTTGTTCATTGGCATGTTTGATGGTTCTGGCAAGGAAAAGCTAGGATATCTGTCACTGTAGATACAGAAACGCCAGCAGTGGCAGTCAGGAACGGGGACTAGGAGGATTGTCACAGTGGCGAGAAATGTTGATGAGCCCAGGCTACTGGATACCCTGTTCTCCCAGTTTGCCTCAGCTCCAGCCAGTTTTTACCTGCCTCTAGCCCCATCTGGGCTGTGACTGGGCAGGAAAAGTATCTGGCCCCCCGAGCCATGACTGAAAGCAGCCTTTGGGGGCAACTCGTGTTTCTGCTGGAACTGGACCTACGTGTTTACCATGGACCCGAATCCTGATTGCTCTAAACCTCAGAAGCCAATTATGGCTTTGGATCTAGTGGCTTGGGATGTTTGGGGACATTTTACAGGCACATCAGGAAATGTCTGTGCTGTTGTGGAGCACTAGGTCTTTGATGGAACAGAATTTGGATACAAATCAGTTATTTAAATGAATTCTCTCCACTCTCTCTCTCTCCTTATTTGTCCTCTCTCTATCTCTCTCCTTCTCTCTCTCTCACTCTACTCTCATCTCTCCCTCTCTCTCCCCCGCTTCTCCTCCCCCCTTCTTCCCTCTCTCTCCTCTCTCTCTCTAGCAGGGCCCATTTCAGCCTGCACTCATTTATTCTTCATTTTAAAGATTTAATACTTCTGTTATAGTGTGCTTGATCTTATCTGATTATACCATGGACCAAGTGCGATGTGGACCAAAAGCTCACAGGTACTGCAGGACCTAGAGGAATAGGCTGGGAGAACTCCAGATTCACTTCTCGGCTGGAATGATGAGCTTGTGAGGAATAACCAATTATTCTGTCTGATCTGCCTGAACAGGGTTTTGTTATTTTTATCACTAGGTTTGGGGTTCAGCAGGCTTGGATCGTGCTTTCATTTGGAAGGAAGGAAGGATTGGAAGGGGATAGGATGGCAAAGGAAGAGAGAAACAAGGCAAATTTTCTTCTTTTTTCAGCTCCTGGGCTTTATGGCCGGTGTTGGGTGAGCACATTGGAGATTTTCAAGTGGTTGCAAGCTATTCCTGATACCTTTGAGAAGTAGTTTTTTGGAAGGTATTTGTTTTTTATCCATAAATTTAAACTGAGACATTTGTTAGATATTTTACAACGGCATCTAGTTCTCCCTCCTTTTTATTTTTTGTGAGACAAGGTCTCATGTTAAGCCAGTCAGGTCCGGACCTTGATAATAATCCAAGAAGGGCCTTGGTACTCCCCCTTTATGCCCCTGCTTCTCCCTCTGAGTGCTGATGATCGATACACGTGCGGTTCCGTGTCACAGCTTCATCCTCCAAGTCTTTCTATTTTTTTTTTTTTTTTATTTTTTTTTTTTGGTTTTTTCAAGACAAGGGGTTCTATTGTGTAGCCCTGGCGTCATGGAACTCACTCTGTTAGAACAAGGCGATGGCAAGGAGCCTCATTGAAATCCGCCATCTCCCTCCAAAGTGATGGGATTAAATGGCAGTTTGCGCGCCACACTCAGCTTCTCAAAGAACGCCTCAGATCGAATCCGATATGTCCTTATTCTCATCACACCCCCTGGACCCTGGCCAACGGCGCCTGGACCCTAACCAATCCTGGCTTCTTGTTGCTTAGCGGCCAGCTCTCCAGTGGACCATTTGGAACAGCTTTTAAGGAAGTATAGGAAATCAAGCTATCACTCAGTGGGATTCTGCCAACGTACCCTTGAACTGACAACTCCATGTCGTCTCTTGGCGGAGACTTGGTGGGACATTAACCTCCCCCCCCCGCACCCTCCCCCACATCTGGATTGTGATCCAGGAAACTACAGCTCTATGTTCTCATCTGCCCACCTGCGCGCCAATTCTGCTAATGCCATCAGAGGGCGGGCCTGTTTACAGCCCGGCTTGACTGCAGCACACCTCTAGGTGCGCTCATTCGGCAGGCTTCTCCTACTTCCCACCCTGTATCAGTCGATAGACCAGAGTCAGGAATAAACCAAAAGACTTTAGTTGCTGACCCCCTTCCCGATGATGTTGAGACACACAAAGGGGAGGATGAAATTACCAGCAAAGGACATTCTGGAAAACACTGCATATCCACACTAGTGGACAAAAGGATGAGATTCAACTCCACCCACACCTGACACAAAAACAAGCTCAAGTGGACCGAATGTCTTTGACGCGAGGTCTATGGATATAAACCATAGAAAAACACTAAGGGGGAAACTGAGTGGCATGGGCCTTGGGAATGGTTTCTTCCGGCCCATGATCTCAAAGCACAGTAGCTAAACATACCAAACTCAAACCCTTCTTCCTGCAGCAAAAGAGAACCAACCTACGATACCAGAGAGGACGTTTTCTTGAACATCTCAAGCTGAGTGGTTTTTGTGTAAAGTATGTAATAATTCAGGTCTAGAACAGTGATGATAATAATGGCATCATTGTTTCAGGAATGATGAGCCCATAAATACAAGGTGGTTAATTAGTATTTTACCTATAAAACTGAACTTGTGGTGGGTTTTTTTGTTTGTTTGTTTTGGTGTTTTGTTTTTTTATTCTATAAAGGAAACGAAACAACAGCAAGTGAATTCCCAGAGAACGGTGCCCTGGGATGGGTAGAAAGAGGAGCATTTACAGCATTAAGAGAAAGATGTCCTGGGGCTGTGGCCCAGTGGTGGCCACACGCCTTTAATCCCAGCATTCGGGAGGCAGAGGCAGGTCGGAGTTATTTTCTGAGTTCAGAGGCAGCCTTGTCTACAGAGTGTGTTCCAGGACAGCCCGGGACTACCACTGGAGAACCCTGCTCCGGCCTCTGAGAAAAAATAAAAAAAAAAACATTAAAGAGAAGTATGGTGTTCCGGGTTTTTGGGGATCTCTAGATCGTGGGTAGAGCAACTGAATCTAGGCATGCACACAAGGCCTCAGCTCTGAAAAAAAAATAAAAAAAAAAAAATAAAAAAAGACTTAATAGAAAGAGAAGTGTCATAAGGTCTTGCTTTCTAAGCTATCGTGGGGGGTAATAATGAAATAGCTTAGACGGTGACACTCTATGTATTGTCAGGAGTTTGCATTCTTATACACACTTATCCTCCTGCTGAGATTAGAGTGGGACTCTAAGGGATCATAGTTGGCTGTAATGATTTTATGGGGACTTCACAAGTCAAGGGTCAGGACCACACAGTTAGGTGTCTATTGTGGAGAAGTGAGGCCCTTTACTGTGAGCTATTTTACATACTAGTAACATAGATGAAAAACATTAGGCACTTTCCCAACGTGTTGGTAATTTATGAGTAACAAGTATAAATCCACCAGGCCATCAGCTTTCAGTGGCAGCAATACGCAGATAATCCCACCCACCTGGTTGTATGGGGACCCACTAAAACCCCGCACGTCCCACCTTCAAGGGGAGACGAGTTCAACTCAGGTTCTTCATTCTAATCTCATATCACTGGAGCCACTCGTACAATTTTTTTGTTATAATCTATGTGCCATATATGATGCTTTAAAAAAACAAATGCAATTAAAGAGCAGGGATATCAGTGTTGAAAGGTTTCAGAAGTGGGCTGAGTGGGGTCTATATATTCACCACTAGTCACCTGGGGAAGGCAAATCAAATCCCACTATGGAAGACTGCAAGGAGTTAACTGTAGTCTGAGGAATATCTTCTACCCTGTTTCCCCAGGAGTGGACTGAGTGCAACAGTCATTGGGGGATAACTTAGACATTTTGTTTTGTTGTTGAGATCGTATTCTGTGGGGAACGGTTCTGGCAGCGGTGTCCCCACGATGAATCTCACGGCTGAGGGACCAGAGTGAGAGAGGGAGGGTCCTATACACTAATCTCCGCGGTATGTTGTTTCACCCTGCCTGGTCGTGAGGCGGAATCTGGGCCAAAAGGGTGACTACCTGGTGCTGCACTGTCGTTCAACGGCTGTGAGCCCACGGGCCTGGCCCGATAGAAGCCGGCTAGCAGGGCAAGGAAGCCAGCTTGGTTGACCATGGAAGGTTACGGGTGAACGCGGATACTCTCCACATGTGTTAAAGGCTCTTGAGGTACAAAATCTTCTCCGGGATCACCAAGATGATTCTCGAACACACCATGTACTTCTCCCGAATCTGTGCCTGTTTATACTCGAGGTTTCAGGAGTGGGTTAGGGTATCAAGATGAAAACGCTCGTATTGGCATGGTCGGAGAGCTTAGAGATACGATCTTTAATGTGGGGAGGGCCTGAGGGGCACTGTTCCTCAGTGAATGATAGTCATTAGACTCTCGTTGGGAGGGCTTTGGAGGGCCGAGAGACTGATGAAAAGAACCAGGGCCTGGGGGCACGAGCCGAACACCTGCCGTCCTGGTAAGAAGGTCCGGGGGTTCAAGGCTTGTCAACCAGGCACCCAGCTGCTCCCAAGCCAACCGCCCCACAATATTCACTATATAGGAATTTTGTGCTTATGCTCTTGATGTATCAGGAGAGCTAATGTTGTTTTCCTCCACTGTGTAAGCAAAGCATGAAACAGGCCGTCATGAGTGTTTACGTCTGGTTGACTTGGGCCAATCTGGTCATAACTTAATGAGTTCAGGCTAATCATGGCTTCTTGTAAAAGTACCGCTGCTCTTTCATCCCCTTCATTCATCATCTACGCACGTCGTTCATTGCTGGAGCTGAAATATGTGATCATGATGAACTCTTTAAGGTAGGAAGGGTTATTCTGGTTTACTGTTCTAGGCGGGATTACATTTAACCATTTGATAGGGAAAGTACTGGGGACTAGGAAACAGGAATGTCTGACATGGTACCCATTTACGCATTCTGCAGTCAAGCCAGCCCAGAATTGAACAGGAATAATGGACTATAAAATCTCCTCTAAGTGACCCCAGAAGGATCCACCTCCTAAAGTTTTACCCACTTTCCTAAAACTAGCATCACCATCTAGGGACCAAGTGTAAGCACAATGCAAGGCACATAATGGGGGACATTTCACACGCAAACCAAACCATAAACCAATCAGTGACTGTGGCCTTCCAAAGCCTAGACATTACAGAGATTGAACAAGCAGAGCATCTGTAAGTGTGCGGATCTCAGTAACATATATTTTTTTAAAAGAAATGGGGGACTCTGACAGAAGGATGAAAACAAGACATGAAAACTGAGGATACATTGTCCTAGGTGAGCCACGTCAGTCCCATGAAGACATGCGCTGCTCATCCCACTTATTCAAACAAAACGCAGACTCAGAGAACAGGAGGAGTGCAGAGATTACCAGAGAACAGCGGACAAGGCAAAAATCCGAGATACTTTGTATTTTGTAATGGAGTTTCTTGCGTAGGATTTGAAAAAAATGTTCTAGAGTGGATAGTGGCACCAGTGGTTACACAACTGTGAATATGGGTAATAACCCCCCCAAACCTGGGGTTCTGTGTTAATATAGTTTAGTGGCCCCACTACATATTGGTTTATCACAATTGACAACAAGACAAAAAAAGACAGGAAGAAACAAATCATTCTTAAATGTAGTTCTCAGCCGACAGGAAGTCTTACTTCAGAGTGGAAGGGTAGCAGCCTGAGACACTGATCATTTCATTTTGAGTGGTAGCTGTTTAAAAAGCTTCAGGGATATGTGGAGTCCAGACCCCAAATGTGGGGGCACCTAGATTCGTCAAAGGAAACTGTCTGAGTTAGGGTTTCTATTGCTGTGCAGAGACACCATGACCATGGCTGTTTTATAAAGGAAACACATTTAACTAGGGTGGCTTACTAGCTCAGAGATTTAGTCATTTTCATTTTGGTTGGACGCATGGTGGCATAAGAAGAATGGTGTGGAGAGGTATCTGAGAGGTCTATTATCTGGTTCCTGCCAGGCCCTGTACGGTTGAGCAGTGACTAATGGACATGATTGAGCATCTATTAACCTCAAAAATACCACCCTCGTGACAACTTCCTACTAAAAGGCCACACCTTGTGCCTACAAATCCAATACCTACTATATAGTGTTCATTCCTTTTGGACTTATGGGCCGGGCACTTGTTGGATTCCAATCCACTACAGGCTACTTTCAAGCTCTTACATGTTCTTAAGAAGACAAATCACCCGAGGGGCTGACCACAGTGCATGTCTCCTAAAAGAGTGGACGGTCTAATTGTTTGTGCTGATGCTGATGCAGGCCATGGACATAGAGTGTGAGCAGGGATGTTTCTCTTCTGGAATGACAGTTATGTGTTAAGAAAGCTCTGGGTCTGAAGAACTTTATGTCTGGAAATCATGGCAGGGCAAGAGGAAGAGGCCACAGAGAGAAGGTAGACCATTCAGCTTAGTTCATGGAAGCAGAATCCACAGGGGGCATGAACGACATTACTGAAATCCTTTTCTCCAGCTGGCTAACTGCAGTGGATTTTGTCACTATTCTATGTTCCATTCTGTTGCTGTGAGAAACACTTCTGTCCAAAAGCCAACTTAAGGTTGCTGTCTTAGTTCATTGTTCTAATTACTAGCAAGCGCAGACACTCCATGTCCAAGGCAACACTATCAAAAAAATTTTTCATATAGGGGATTTCTCATTGGTTCCAGAGGCTCTTAGTCAAATATATCATCATGGCAGGAAATAATGGCAGCATTCGCCAGGAATGGTGCTGGAGCAGAACTACTTACAGCTACAACCTGCCGAGAGAGGACTGGTGGAGAGAGAGAGGAGAGAGAGCGAGAGGAGAGAGAGAGAGGAGAATGAATGGTCTCCACCACAGGTGTTTACCTCTTAATCTTCATAATCCTTTCAAAAGCACTTACTACTTACTCCTTGGTGATCCTTTAGCATTGGTTGACATGGAGCATCCGGAGAGGGGACATTTTCTTATTCAAAGCCACACAGATAGGAAAGGGGCTTTATCTCTGGCTTATATTTCCAGGGTCCTCACATACCTCAATCTTCTGAAGGAAGGAAGGGCCAGGTACTTACTAAGTTTTAGACCATTCGGTGGACTGGATTTACCCCGTATGGCTCAGTAACTGGTCTTGCCCCGTTGCGATTATGCTCAGCTAGCTCCTCCTTATTTGCTTAAAGATTGGCTTGCTGAGTAAAGCTGAGCTGAGATTTCTGTTTCAATTGTCATCTAAATCAACGACAATCCCTCTCACGACCATGGTCATAGATTAGTCTGTCTTTTAGGCAATTTCTCTAATTGACGACCCCACCTAAGTTGACTCTAGGCTGTGTAGTCAGATGCTGAAACTTAAATTGGACTGCCACACATCTTTACTTATTATATTGAAAGCAGAGAATATTAAATTTACAATGATCTAGCCACCTTACTGATTGTAGGTCAATCATCGTGAACATCATCGAAGTATTCAAAACGTATATATTTCAGGGAGAAATGGAGACTGAGTTTAGTTGGTAAAGTTGCATTACCTAGCATGCAGGAAGCTCTGGCTTCAATCCTCGAGTACTGCCATAAAAACTAGAACATTTGAACACATGCCTATAAAACACAGTCCTCAGTAGGTAAGAGGCAGAAGAATCAGAAGATTCATGTCTTGTACTCGGCTACACAGGGCCGTCTTCAGCCTAGGCTGGTGGTTCATGAGACTCAGCTGTGGGGAAAAGAAGGGACAATATTAGGGCCACATGTTTCATAAGCTCAATCTTGAACAGCCCCCCCTCCACACCCCAGCTGCTGGAAGACGTGTCTTACATTCATATCCAGTTTACAATCCACTTACAGCCTTTGATCGGAACTGATTGTGCCAGTGAACCACTTCCCAAGATCACGTCCTTGTATATTCTCCCCATGTTCAGCTGACTACCCCTCGGCCACCGAGAGTGAGGACAGTAAGACCTTCCAGCCAACCCACCATCGAGCGAAGAGAAGAAATAAACAATATTCTGATTTAATTAAGCAGTATAATGAGAATACATATTTGTTCTTTCTAAAGTGATTGAATTTTGGAGGAAACTTGGTTATCTAACAAAGAAATACCTTTTTAAATTCCCTGTAGTTCACTGTGGTTTATTGGAAGAGGGATAATTTATGAAATGTATGGATAAAAACGGCTTTTATGCAAAAAGATTTGAATTATTTTTTAGACTGTGGGTGTCACTATAATAGTTCTGGCTGGTCTTTGAATCTACTTTGGGGACCACGGCTGGCCTCAAACACATGGAAGATCTGCCTACCTCTGCCTCCCCATAAATACTGTAACTTAAAGGATAGTGTGATGCCTTAAACTGGCTTTAAACTATTATCATTTTTTAAGATTAAATTATTTATGTAATGAAATGTACTGTGGCTATCTTCAAAACATTCCTGTAAGTGGGCATCAAAACCACTTACAGATGGCGTGAGCCTCCTTGTGCCTTCGCTGGGTATTGACCTCTGGTCTTTATAGAAGATTGCACAGTTGCTCTTAACCTCATTAGCATATCCTCCAGCCCCTTAAATACTAGAACTTTTAAATCTACCAGCGGAAAGAATGAAATCCTTACATGTCGAAGTTTTGCTCTAGACATACATCTTCACCCCCATGCTGGCCCATGAGTGGTCTAGGTTTATCTGATAAAATGTGAAATCACATCTGTATGTGGGACTTTCTGAGCCATTAACTGATGGAATGTATTTAATGCTTAGCTTGCATGATTCTCAATGACTGCCCAGATTGTCCTGTCATTGTTCTTACATCGATCTAATGCACTATGTCTTGCTTTGTTCTTAGAAATTTTGGGGAACTGGTTTCAAAAATGGGGACGGACGCTTTTAGTTGAGAGGAAGGAGAAACATTTTGGAAGTTCAAATTGTCATACATGAAAGTAACACAATAGTGAGCTTCATTCCTAAACCAGGGGATCCCCATTTGTTGAAAATAAAGGCAATAGGATGTTAGCAGTACCGTCACAAACTCGCCAGAGAAGTGTACCAGTGTTAACGCCTGTGATGACCCCATGTTCCCTGATTGTCCTCATGTAGCGGTCGGATTTCTCGCAATGCTTTACTGACAGATGACATTTATACACAGCTCGGGTTTGAGTCGCATTTGCACTCACTCTGCTTGCTGTTTTCTCCTTGCACCCCATACCCAAGCCCTTTCAGCACTTTTTATAGAAACAGATAAGGGGAAGTAGCAGCAGTTCAGCCATATGGATGGTTTCTTGAGCATGAGACTAAAAATGGAATGAAAGGAGAAACTTATAGGGAAATGATACCATACGCCTCACTTAACTAACTGCACTGGGGTGTTTAAGGGGCGGAGAGGCTGTTTCAAAGCCTATAGATTTGCACCACCTCATACCTATGGTTAGACAATGTGACTTAGGTGGTGTCTCAAAATAGAACCAACAGCCACAAGATTCAAAAACCCTTGTGTTGGTTTTCTTTGGTCTAATTTTCACTCCAACAATGAGTTCCACTTGTCCTAAAAAATTTGAAACAGTGCAGCAAAATTACTCTGTTCTGTAAATGAAGGGTCATTATTGTTATGGAAAAAAGTTTTTGCCTTATGCTGGGTATTGTTCTGTTATATGTCTTTCTGTCTCACCTTAGAGAAAGATGATCATAAGAAGCTCAGTCTGGGGATAGCAGCTGGTGTCCCTACAGTGTATGCTCTTCCCATACTTATACTATAGTGCCGATGGTGTGGATGAGAGGGTGGAGGAAGTAGTTTTTTTTTTTTCCTATGACTAGGAAGTTTCCTGGCTGGCTTTCCTCCACACCAGGGAGAAATGTCCTTTTACTCAAGATCCCCACCATTTCTATTCTTTCTTGCTTATGACCAAGACTTCAGCCATGTCAGTCATCGTCTGCTTGACACTCTGATATTGAAATTAGAGCGTTACTTATCCTCCTATATGTCCCTTCCATCGTACTGCCAGCCCCACAGTGACTGCATCAGGTATAAGTCAGTTGCTTGGTTAGCTTTCTTACAGCAAGGATTATTATTAGCTCATGGAAAAGCTTGGCAAAGCAAGATGCCGCCTAGAATTTAGAAGACAGTGCTCCAAATGAGGGAGAAAATCCCCAACATGGGGATGCTGCAATACATGGAGTGTGAGATGATAATAAGGACATTTGGATTCTGCCATTTCTTTCAGTACGCACGTAGGTGGGCCTTTAGCATGCGTGCTGTGTTCTGAGGTATCCAAACGATGTGCGTTGGTGGAATAGACAGTACTGTGAGGATGGAACGTAGGCCATTCGCACAGCAGCAGGGGTATCAGACCATCTGAAGGATGTACCCCTGCGACAGCCTTCTAGAGCTCTTTTTACTGTTACACCAGAGTAAGACAACCTTTTGCATAAGTCTATATTCCAACTTTAAGGAAACTTTTTATCTCCCCAGGGTTTGTCTTTGAAAGAACAATCACTTAAATCATATTCTCAGACCATTATGAGACCTCATGGTTTGCCAGGCCTAAGTTTGCTAGCCACCTAAGTTTTGGCCAAAGGCTTGAGAACATCCTTCAAATAGCAATAACCAGGGGCCTGGTCAGAAATTAAGAGCATGACAAATCATCCCGAGAGGTTGTGGTTTCACGTTCAGCTCACTACCTCCATAATGAGATCTGCATGCCCTTCTATTAAATGGATTCTGAAGACTGCTACAGTGTATTAACTTACAATAAATAGATTAAAAAAAAGAAATTACCTTTGGGAAGCGTCTTGTTGGGCTGTGGAACAAGCGGGCTGGAAGAGGGAAGAAGGGAAATACGGGGGAAGCAATAACCATATAAATCTCAAAATAAACAATCAACTGACAAAAGGATACTTCGAAGGCCCTAGGTGCCATCACATTGAAGTAGACAGGAGGGTGAGGAAAAGAAGGGCAGGATGGAGAGAAATGAGGAGGAAGAGGAGGACGGAGGAACGATAGAAAAGAGCGATACTTTGTGGATTCTTTGTTCTCTTATTTTCTCTACACTTTCTTCTTACCCCTTTCATGTTCCTGTCATGGCGAGAGGTGTGATTAATATATGGATTTAAGAAGGGGAAAGTGGTTAGTTAGAAAAGTTACCCCATTCTGGATTATTTGACTGGCTTGTTTTTTTTTATATTTGAGACTTATTTAGCTAAATTAGGAATTTACTTCGTCTTTGTTTATTCCCCGTGTTTTTAGATGGTTTTTTTTTTATATTAGGGAGTGAGTTGTCCGGATGCGCTGCTGGGTTGGTGGGTGGCGTCTGTCGGGCATTGAGGAGATGGCGGTCATTTAGGGAGAGGGGGGTAAGGATGGCATTCTTTTTTTCGGAGGGGGATTTGTTCGTACTTGAGGATACTCCACTAATACCGAATGGTGGTGTTTTGTTGGGTGGGGTTGTTGGTGTGGGTGGGGCGCGGAGAAAGAAGACGAGGAGGGTCATTTGCATAATGATGCCTGGCTTAGTGCAGTTTTCTTTATTTATTTGTATTTGATTTGTGTTCTCTTGTCCCTTCATCACGTAACCATTTCCAGAAGGGGGCCATAGGGATTTACTATTGAAGGATGCACAATTTTCTGATGGCTTTGGCTCTTTGTTGGATTCGTGGGGAGACTGGGGTTTCTTTGACGATGGTTTTGTTCGGTTCGGGTGGTGAGCTTTTATCTGCGCTACATTTGGGGGGTTGGCAGAGGGGTGGCGTTACCTGTTTTTTGTGTATGGTGTTTTCGTCTGGGAGCGAAATGGTATTGTCTAGGGCGGCGGAGGTGCTTCTGTGGGTGGGGGGGGGGTTTATGGGGATGCGTTCGCGATGTTAAGCGAGGGTAATTTTTGTATTGAGCGTTGGCGGTTGAGTATGGTTTGGGCAGGGGTTTTTCTTCCCATGTCGGGATTGTGGTGTGGGTTTGTGGCCTGGCAAGTGAGGTTGGGGTACAGTGTTAGTGTTTGTCGTCTTTTGGAGTGGGCTGTTGAGGGGTTTCTGGTTACAAATAATGGGTTGGTGTGTTGTCATTGGGTTTGCGCTGCTGTGCCTTTCCTTGCTGATCTGTTGATGATCTGTCCGGTTCGATGTCGCTGCCTGGGGGGGTTGGCCATTCTGTTGCCTTGGTGTGTGATTGTGGAACCTGACGGCATCTTCTGCTGTCAATACCATCCAATATTGAGTGTCCCTATTGGAGTTTATGTATACTAGTATGCCTCATAATATAGAAAGGTCGCATAGATGACTCTTCTCGCACTTCATTGTATTGTTTAGAGTGTTTTTGTTGATTGGTTTATTGGCTCTGATACTTTTCTCATGGGTAAGTAGTTAGATTTAGGGGTTTTTGCGTGCTTGTTAAGCTGGCCATACAGAAAAACCAAATAAAAAACGTCGATCAGTTCAACATGATTTTTGTATGAGCTCACCTAGGAAAACTCTCTCATCCCCAGTAGGTGGTTGCTCCACAATCCCGGCCTTGTTTACTCCTCGTGTTCGTTTTGTTCCCTCTACATTCCACTTTACCCCTGCTATTGGTGCGGTATGTTTTAGAAGCAACACTCTTATTGGTGGCTCAGAACTGGAAAAAGATGAAAAAAAAATAGGCTGTCATCATGAGCCGATGTGATGTCTGGGGGGGATGATCTAAGCAGCATAGAACTGTGGGATACGATGGGGGGGCAGGTGTGGGCAGCGGCCGAGAAGCACCACACGGCACCTCAGAATCTCACCCCGAGAGCAGAACAGAAAATAGAGTCGGAAGAAAGAGCAGGCAGGAGGGCCCAGAGACCGTAGTGGTTGGTGAGCTGTGTGGTGATTGGTGTGGGAATGCTTTTCATCCAGGTAGGGCGTGTGGATTTGGGTGATATTGGTGGCTATGCGTGGTTTTTTCTTCGTCAACTTGGCTACTTCTGGAAATGTTCTACAATCCAGATCAGGGATATTTGATATAAGTAGGGTTCTACCTGTGATTGTTGCCTGATTTTCAGGCTACCGCACAGAGTGGGTGGCTCTTTTTACCATCCCATATTGAAATATATGCGTGGCTTGGGCTAGCCGAGGACATATATCTTCTGGGCTAGGTTGGGGTGTAGTTTGTCTTTGTATTAGAGTGGTTATTAGTAAACTCTTTAATTCCAGGTGGGATGACATCTTCTTGTTCCTCTCTATGGCTAAATGAATTTAGCTCTGAGTTGGTGGTGGTTCTGCTCTGAGGACTGTTGAGTTGTTTCAAGGCTTCCACACAACTGGGGTAGGGGGGGGCCTACCCTACCTTCTACACCTTTACAGGCTGGAGGATCGGAGGGAGGAAGAAATTGAGATAGAAGTCCCAGATACGGGGAGAGTGTAATATAGAATGCAATGAAAAAATGTGCAAATGATATGGCAATATATTTTGGTAATGTTGGAAGGCAATGTGGGATCTATTTTGTTCCTTGGCTTTAAGTATATAAATGTTTTGTATGAAATGATTGAAATGAATATAAAATTTTTGGCTATATTAGGGTTTTAAATGTATGGTAATTATAGCTTGGAGGCTTGATTAATTGGGTGAAACATAGTGATTATTTTTGGCTATTGATTAGGGGTGAATTAATAATATAGTATTTTGGTGGTGTGTGTATAATTGAATCTGATACTACTGTTATGATCAGTATGTCTAGTGGATATGCGTTATTTGTGTGAACTAGTTTACGAAATAGCTCTACTCGCCACATGTGGGTGACCTGATGGCGGGTTTGTCGCGTGATTTTCAAAGGTGGTGCATCATAAGGTTTTCATCTCTGTCAACTGGGCTACCGAAACTCTTTGTGTGAGGATAAGCTGGAATGGATGAATGACCCTAACTATGGAAAGAATGGGAAGGTTGGTTGGGTTGGACGAAGAAATGGGTTAGCGATGACATACCATTGTGGACTTTTCTATAAATTTTTTTTTTTTCTCAGTTATTTTTATAACGTGTGTAGCTAGAGAATGTCCGTTTTACTCTTGTGCTTTGCTTTTTTTGGTGGGTTAGGGTAGTGGAACTCCAGGACAGTACATCTGGCTTTTGACTGCTCTAGACTAAGATTCTTGACATGTGTCCCCCCCTCTTAGTAACACTAGATCCTGGACTTCAATCACCAGTTCGCTAGTGCCTTCTTATCTTAACTAACTGTTCTCATGGACTTTTGGGGCTGAGTTGTGCTAAAGTATATGTGGGTGGCTTAATCCATTCTGGTCTGATAATGACTCGTGGTTTTTGCAATCCTAAATATGTAAGGTTGCTGGTGTGGGACTATCCTTGGGATCACTTGACTTTCCAAGGTGCTAGTGGGGTTGGGTTGAGTATGAGGGTGAGCGAGGGCTTTTGGGTGTCTGTTAACCTTTTCTTTTAATATGCGGTGGTTTGGTTTTTGTGAGTGCTAGTATATGTGGTATTCTTTTCTTTATATTCCTTGGGCGATGGGGGGGACAGACAGAGGGGTCGCTGTCTTTGGTGCGCCTGGGGGGCTTTTTTTTTTTATTTTTTTATTTGTTTATAAAGGTTTGCACGGTTTTTTGCGTTGGGCCTGGTGGGATGGTGTGGAACAACACACATTATCTTGACAATGGAGGTGAATTTTGTGGACTGTGGTTGGTTCTATTTTTTTTAATATTTTGGGTTTATTGGGACGGCGAGCATCAGGGTGGGTATTTATAGACCTGGGGGATGCGAAGAGCATTGCATCTGGGCCTGTTTGAAATAAGCTGTCTTGGGTGTCGGTGTGAGGGATCGGTGCTTATGGGTGTTATTATGGTAGTCAACAGGGTATGAATTCATTGGGGTTGGCGCGGATTCTTTGGTGGTTGTGGTCGGGATTTTTTTTTTTTTTGAGGTTTTTTTTTTTTTGTTTTTGGTTTTTTCTTTGGTGTTTTTTTCTTTTTTATGTTTCTCTGTTTTACCTTTGTTTGGTTTTGTTTTGTTTTGTTTTTGTTTTTGGAAGGGGAGGTTGTCGTATATTTTTATTAAGAGGGGTTAGGGGATTATGAAGCCTAAAGGCAAATGTCAAGGATTTATGAGGTGAGCCGTTCGTCGCGACCTTTTGTAACTGAGATGTTGTCTGTCTGTGGTGTGGTATATTTTTTCATGGCGTTGGTGTATTGTGTCTCTATTATACGGGTTTGCTTAAGTTGGTGTTCCATTATTCTGTTTGTATAGCAATTTTCTATCAAAACATAACTATCAGAAGTAGAAACAAATGCAGTAGGCTTTTTACTCAACTGCCTGGAAAGGAAATTTTCACTTAACTTTAGTCTTAAGCGTGGTGAACAACCTACTCCCTGACAAATATACTTCCATTTTAACTGTCGAACTTTTCGGTCGGGGGGGGAGGTGGGTGGGGCGTTGGTAGTGGGGTTGTGGGGGATGTTTTTCTTTGGGGGTTTTTTTTTTTTTTTTTTTTTGTGTAATCTAACGTATGTCACTGTCCGTGTGGGGAGTCTGAAGGAGAATTAAGGGAGGAGAAAAAAAAGAAGCGGGAGTCGAGTCGGAGCGGGGGTTCACGTGTGTTTCAGGAAAGATCGGGAAAAGGAGAAAAGTCGAAAAGGGGAGAAAAGAGGGACAAAAGAAGTCGCACTCAGGAAAGTAACAGGCGTAGGGAGGGAAGGAAGGAGGAGGGGGGGACCAAGTCAGAAGAATAGGGAAAAAGGAAAGGTCAAACTTGTGACAGGCCGTGGTCGCCCTTCACTTGTGGGATAAGGTGTTCCTGGAAATCTGGGTCATGAGATTTTCACATTGCTTTGCCTTGGCCGTGGGTCAGTTATTTCGGCTTTTTGGGTTTGTGCAGCACAAGTGGTTGTGTGTTCTCTCTGTCGTGTTCTTGCAAGTGTAACTACACAAGGAGCTCTCTTCGTGCTGAGTGGCTCCCCGTTCCTATGTAGCGAGACTTTTTGGTAGATTGCATGAATTTTTGTCTGGTTGTTGAGGTAAGTTTTTATTCGTGGTTTTGATCGGCTTTTAAGATTATTTGATTGGTTCTTTTCTATGTGTCGTGACCTGGGTGGCTAGTCGAAGGAGTGGGGTGCGGCGCGAAGCAAGGACGAGCTGGGCTGAGTGACTAACAGGTTTCTAGTGGAAGGACCAAAACAAAAACAAAACAACTGGGATTTGCGGAAGAAAGGGAGAGCTGCCGGGCGCGAGAGTTTGAGGGAAGGGGGTGTGGCGGTTGGGTTATAGGATCAGGGGCGTGTTAGTGCCTTTTGCCGTCGGTGGACTGCTTGATGCGGGGTTGTGTTTCACTGCTTTAGTGGGGTGGAGTATTGTTATGGTGTTTCTACTAATCCTCTAACTATGTGTGGCGGGAGAGCATTGGGGTAGCTGAAGTTAGTGGTGTAGGGTTTGTCTCGGTGTACACTAACTATGTAGCCGCACAATGGGGGGGCGGTGTTCTTGTAAATCCGCGAGGTACAGAACTTCTGTTAAAGTGTCTGTTCTTATGTTTACAAAGAAGTGCTGGGGCCCAAAAAGGGCTCACAGTTAACTGGATAGAGGAAAACCCGGGCAAGATCACCCTCTGGGGAAGTGACGTGAGGGAAACAATCATCTGTCTGTCTGCTGCACAGGTTTGTTATTTAATCCTAGTTTGGGGTCAGCAGCTTTGGATCTTTTCCTTGGGGGGGGGGAAAGGGAAGGGGAAGGAAGGAAGAAGAGAAAAAAACAGCAAATTTTTCTCTTTTTCAGCTCCGGGCTAAATGGGGTTGTTGGGGGAGACATGGAGATATTCACAGTGGTGCAAGCAATCCTGATACCCTTTGAGAAGTATTTTTAAATGAAAGGTATTTTGTTTTTTACCCATAAATTAAACTGAGAAAATTTGTAATTTTACAAGCTTCTATGTTCTCCTCATTTTTTTTATTTTTGAGACAGGTCTCATGTAAGCCAGACGTCCCCGGACCTTGCTACATATCCAGAAGTGCCTTGAACTCCTCCTATGCCCCTGCTTCTCCCTCTCAGTGCTAGGATCATCACCCTTTGCGTTCCGTGTCCAGTTTTCCTCCTCCACGTCTTTCTTTTTTTTTTTTTTTTTTTTTTTTTTTTGGTTTTTCAAGACAGGTTTCTCTGTGTAGCCCTGGCGTCCTGGAACTCACTCGTAGACCAGGCTGGCCTCGAGCTCAGAAACCGCCAACCCCAAGTGCGGGATTAAAGAGGGCCGCCAACCACCGGGCTTCTAAAGAAAAAAGGAAACGCTAGTTTTCCTAAAAAGTGGAGGAAAAGGGGGAAAAGGGGGGAAGGACACCCCCCCCCACCCCCGGCCCCCCCCATTTTCCCCCCCCACCCCCCCCCCCCCCCCTTTGGGCCCCCCCCCCCCCCGACCCCCCCCCCCAAGGCCAAAAACCGTTTTTTCCCCCCCACCCCCCCCCCAACCCCAAAGGGGCCCCAGCCCCCCCCCGCCCCCCCCCCCCCCCCCCCCCTCCCACCCCCCCGACACAGCAAGCCGGGAATAAACCCAAGCACCCCCCCCGACCCCCCCGGGGGGAAACAAAAAAAAACCCCCCCAGCCACAACCGCACCCCAAAAAACCCCCCCCCCAGCCCAAAAAAAGCCCCCCCAATCGCCAAAAAAAAACCCAAAAAAACCGGGGGCCGGGGCCGGGGCCCCCCCCAAACAAAAACCCCAAAACCCCCCCCCCGAAAAAACCGAACCTCCAAAAAAAACGGGCGCGGGAAAAACCCCCCCCCCCAGAAGAAGCCCCCCCCCCCCAAAAAAACCCCAAAAAAAAAAGGGGGGGGGGGAAAAAAAAAACCCGGGCCCCCCCAAAACACCCGGGGGGAGCCCCTTTAAAAGGCCCCCCCCCCCCACCCCCCCCCCCCCCCCCCGGGGGCCGGGGAGCCCCCCCCCAACGGGGCCGGGCACCCCGCCCAACCCAAAAAACCCCCCCCCCCCCAAATTTTGTCCGGAAAAGTTTGTTTTTCCCAAAAAATTTTTTAAGCCCTGCAGACCCGAAGGTTGATAGCCCCCTTTGGGGTCCCGGCCATTTCAATTTCCCATGTATCAAAAAAAAGTAGGTAAAAAAAACCAAAGGCCCCCTTTCCCCGTGGGGGAGAACAAAAAGGGGGAAGTTCCCAAAAGTTCAAATTGCAAAATGAAAAGGAAAAACCCCCCCAAAACACAAAAACAACTCTAGGTATTAAAGGGGCAAAATAAAAAAATTTCCCCTGGTTTTTTTCCAGTTTGGTGGGGCAACTGAAAAAAAGGGGAAACCCCTTCTTGTAATTTGATTTTAAAAATTTTTTGGGGAAATTAGGGGGGTTGGTTTTATTGGTTTTTTTTTTAGGGAATCACAAGTCACTGGTCAGGCCCCCCCATTTGGTGTCTGTTTGAGAGAGGGGGGTTTTTGGGTTTTACACAAAAAAAAGGGAAAAAACATTTAGGCCTTTAACCGTGTTGGAATTTTATAAAAAGAAAAAAATCACGGGGCCCACATTTTGGGCGCAATACGGCAGATAACCCACCCCCCCTGGTTGTCGGGGGGTTTTCCCAATTTTTACTTTAAAAACACGGGAAAATTTTTATTTTTTTTTTATATTGTTTTAAAAAAAAAAAGAAATTAAAGAGAGGGAATCAAGTTAAAGGTTTAAAAAAGGGGTTTGAGAGTTTCTATATATTTCACCACTATCACCAGGGGAATGCAAATCAAACCCACAAAGGGAAAGGGGACATCCCAAGGAGTTAACTGTATTGGGGAATTCTTCTACCCTTTTTTCCCCAGAGTGGACTGGGGCCCACAGTCTTTGGGGGAAAAACATAGACATTTTTTTTTGGGATTTTGAGATCGTATTTGGGGGGGAAGGGTTCGGGGAGGGTGTCCCACGATGATCTCCCGGCTGAGGACAGGGGTGAGAGCAGGGAGGGTCCTTTACCCACGTCTCCGCTGTCTGTTGGTTTTTCACCCGGGCCTGGTGTGAGCGGTCGGGGGCCCAAAAAGGGTGACTCCCAGGTGCTGCACCTGTCTCTCCCCGCTGACCCCCCCGGGCCCTGGGCCGATAGAAGCCGGCTAGCAGGCAAGGAAGCAGCTTGGTGCCCCAGGAAGGTTCCGGGAGAGCGGATCTCTCCCCAAGTGTTACAGCTCTTGAGACAAAACTCCCGGACACCAAGATGATTCTCGAACACACCTTTACTTCTCCCGAATAGAGCCTTTATATACAGTTTCAGGGTGGGTTAGGGTCTGACAGCAGATAACGCTTATTGGCTTGGTCGGAGAGCTTAGAGATACCTCATCTACATGTGGGAGGGCCTGAGGCACTGTTCCTCGTGACTGATAGTCATAGACCTCTCTTTGGGAGAGGCTGTGGAGGGCCGAAGCTGAATGAAAAGAACCAGGGCCTGGGGCAGCGCCGAACACCTGCCGTCCTGGTAAAGGTCCGGGGTTCAAGGCTTGCTCAACCAGGCACCCAGCTGCTTCCCACAGCCCACCGCCCCACAATATTCCACTATAAGGAATTTGCTTATGCTTCTGATGATATCAGGAGAGAAATGTTGATTTTCTCACTGTGAAAAGCAAAGCCTGAACACGGGTCACTGAGTGTTTACGTTGGTGACTTGGGCAACTGGGTCAAACTTAATGAGTTCAGGCAATCATGGCTTCTGTACATCACCTGCTCATTCATCCCTTCATCCATCAAACTAACTCTTCTCATTGCTGTGGCTAAATATGTGATATAAACTATTTAAGGTAGGAAAGGGTTATTCTGGTTTACAGTTCTAGGGGATACATTCACCCATGATAGGGAAGGTACCTGGGGACAGGAACAGGAGTCTGCCTGGACCCATAGCATCTGCAGTCAAGAAGCCCAGATTGAACAGGAAATGGGACTATAAAATCTCCTCAGTGACCCCCAGAAGGCTCCACCTCCTAAAGTTTTACAATTTCCTAAAATAGCATCACCATCTAGGGACCAAGTGTGCAAATGCAGGCACCTATGGGGGACATTTCACACGCAAACCACACCATAAACCAAACAGTGACTGAGGCCTTCCCAAAGCCTAGACATACAGAGATTGACAAGCAGAGCATCTGTAAGGTGGGATCTAGTAACATATATTTTTTTAAAAGAAAGGGGACTCTGACAGAGGCTGAAAACAAGATGAACACTGAGGACATTGTCCTGAGAGGTCAGTCCCCAGAAGACAAGCGCTGCATCATCCCACTTATACAACAAAAGCAGACTCAGAGATACAGGGAGGAGAGCAGAGATTTCCAGAGACCAGGACAAGGCAAAAATCAGAGATACTATGTATTAGTAATGGAGTTTTTGCGTAGGATTTGAAAAAATGTTCTAGAAGTGGATAGTGGCAGTGGTTACACAACTGTGAATATGGGTAATACCACTGGGTTCTGTGTTAACTAAAGTTATAGTGGCCCACTTCATAATGGTTTATCACAATTGAACAAGCAAAAAAGACAGGAAAAAATCATTTTAACTGTAGTTCTAGCCTACAGGGAAGTCTTACTTCAGAGTGGAAGGGATGCAGCCTGAGAACTGATCATTTCATATAGAGTGGAAGCTGTATAAAAGCTCAGGATATGTGGAGTCCAGACCCCACATGAGGGGCACCTACCTTGTCAAAGGACCTGTCTGAGTTAGGGTTTCTATTGCTGTGCAGAGACACCATGACCATGGCATGTTTTATAAAGGAAAACATTTAACTAGGGTGGCTTACAGCTCAGAGATTTAGTCCATTATCATTATGGTTGGAAGCATGGTGGCATACAGGAAGACATGGTGCTGGAGAGGTAACTGAGAGTTCTATATCTGGATCTGCAGGCAGTAGGAAGAGCAAGTGACACTGGGACATGCTTGAGCATCTAAAACCTCAAAATCCACCCTCAGTGACACACTTCCTCCTAAAAGGCCACACCTAGTCCAACAAACCCATACCTCCTAATAGTGTCATTCCTTATGGACTTATGGGGGCCATGTTGATTCAAACCACTACAGGCCTCTAAGAAGAATCCCCAGAGGGCTGACCCCAGTGCTGACTCCTAAAAGAGTGGCCAGGTCAAATGTATGTGCTGACTGCTGACTGCAGGCCATGGAAAGAGGAGAGCAGGGATGTTTCTCATCAGGAAAGACAGTAAGTGTCTAAGAAAGCTTGGTGTCTGAAGAACTTTATGTCTGGAATCATGGCAGGGCAAGAGGAAGAGGCCACAGAGAGATAGACCTTTCAGCTTAGTTATGGAGCAGAAATCCCAGGGGCATGCTGACATTCTGAAATCCTTTTCTCCAGCTGGCTAACTGCAGTGGATAGTCACTATTCTAGTTCCATTCTGTTGCTGTGATAAAACACTCTGACCAAAAGCAACTTAAGGTTGTGTCTTAGTCAGTGTTCTATTTCTATGAAGAGACACCATGACCAAGGCAACACTTATCAAAAAAAGTTTCATTGGGGATTTCTTATAGTTCCAGAGGCTTAGTCAATTATCATCATGGCAGGAAACATGGCAGCATTCAGCCAGGCATGGTGCTGGAGCAGATACTTACAGCTACAACCTGCCGAGAGAGACTGGAGAGAGAGAGAGAGAGAGAGAGAGAGAGAGAGAGAGAGAAAGAGACTCCACCAAGGTGATACCTCTTAATCCTTCTAATCCTTTCAAAGACTTCTACTTACTCCTTGGTGACTAAGCATTGGTGACATGAGCATACGGAGGACATTCTTATTCAAGCCACCACAGATAGGAAAGGCTTTACCTGGCTTATAATTCCAGGTCACAACCCATCATTGAAGGAAGACAGGGCAGGAACTTACAAAGAAACCATGGAGGAAGGAATACCACGTACTGGCTCAGTCACTGGCTTGCACGTAGGCTTATGCTCAGCTAGCTCTCTTATATGCTTAAAGATTGATGCTGAGTACAGTGAGCTGAGCTTTCTGATATCAATCAACAATCAAGACAATCCCTCACAGACATGGTCATAGATTAGTCTGCTTTTAGGCAATTTCTCAATTGAGACCCCCCTCAGATGACTCTAGGCTGTGTCAAGTCGACTGCTGAAACTAACTAGGACAGCCACCCATCTTTCTTATTAAATTGAAAGCAGAGAATATTAAATTTACAAATGATCTAGCCACTTACTGATTGGGTCATCATCTTGAACATCATCGAAGTTTCAAAAGTTATATATTCAGGAAATGGAGATGAAGTTTAGTTGGTCAAGTGCTTACCTAGCATGCAGGAAGCTCTGGCTTCAATCCTGAGTACTGCATAAAAACTAGCATATTGACACATGCCTATAAACCCAGTCCTCAGTAGGTAGAGGCAGAAGAATCAGAAGCTCAAGGCTGTACTCGGCTACACAGGGGTTCAGCCTGGCTGGGGTACATGAGACTCAGTGTGGGGAAAAGAAGGACAATATTAGGCAAAGATTCATAAGCTCAATTTGAAAGTCCAGCTGCTGAAGACGTGTCTCAGTCATACAGAATACCATCCACACAGCCTATGATCGACTGTTGTGCCCAGTGAACCACTTCCCAAGATTCACGTCCTTGTATAATCTCCCATGTCAGCTGAACCCCTGGCCACGAGAGTGAGGACAGTTAGGACCTTCCAGCCAACCCACCATCGAGCGAGAGAAAACAATCTTCTGATTAATAAGCAGTATCATGAGAAATAACAAATTGTTCTTTAAAGTGATTGAATTTGGAGGAAATTGGTTATCTAACAAAGAAAAACTTTTTAAATTCCAGTTTCACTTTGGTAATGAAGAGGGACATTTATGAAATTTATGAAAAGGTATTATGAAAAAATATGAATTATTTTTTAGATGTGGGTGTCACTATAAAGTTCTGGCTGGTCTAGAACTCACTATGTGGACCAGGCTGGCCTCAAACCCATGGAGATCTGCCTACCTCTGCCTCCCAAATACTGAAATTAAGGAAGTGTGATGCCACACCTGGCTATAAATATTATATTTTTTAAGATTAATTTATTTATGTATGAATGTACTGTTGCTATCTTCAAACATACCAGAAGAGGGCATCAAATCCCATTACAGATGGCTGTGAGCCACCATGTGCTTGCTGGGAATTGACCTCAGGACATCTAGAAGATCTGCCAGTGCTCTTAACCTCTAAGCCATATCTCCAGCCCCTAAATATTAACTTTTAAATCTCCAGGGATAGAATGAAACTTAATGAGAAGTTTTGGCTTAGACTACCTACTTCACCCTGTGGCCATGACGTGGTCTAGGTTTATCTGTAAAATGTGAATCACATCTGTTCTGAGGGACTTTCATGAGCATTAACTGATGGAATGTATTTTAAATGCTTAGCTTGCCTGAATACTCAATGACTGCCCAGAACTGTCAGTCATTGTTCTTACTCGATCAAATGCACTAGCTTGCTTTGTTCTTAGAAATTTTGAATGGTTTCAAAATGGGACAGGACAAAGTTGAGAGAAAGGAGAACATTTTGGAAGTTCAAATTGTCATCAAGAAAGTCAAATGTGAGCTCTTCCTAAACAGAGGGATCCCCATTTGTTGAATAAAGCAAAGAAAGTTAGCAGAACCGTCTCCACAACCTCGCCAGAGAGTGTACAGTGTTAACGGAGTGATGACCCATGTCTGAATGTCCTCATGTAGCTGGTTTCTCGAATGCTTTCCTGCAGATGACATTTATACACAGCTGGGGTAGATGTCTGCATTTGCACTCACTCAGCTTGCTGTTTTCTCCTTTCACCCCATACCCCAGCCCAATACAGGTTTTAATAGAGACAGAAAAGGGGCAGCAGTTCAGCCAAATGGATGGATTCATGAGACATGAGACTAAAAAGGAAAGAAAGGAAGAAAACTTATAGGTAAAGATCCATACGCTCACTTAAACTGCATCTGGGGAGTTTAAGGGGAGAGGCTGTTTCTCAGCCTTATAGAATATCACCCACACAACCTATGGTTAGACATTGCTTAGGTGGTGCTCAAAGAACCACACGCCACAAGATTCATACCCTTGTGTTGTTTTCCTATGTTAATTTACCCCATGAGTTCCACTGTCCTAAAATAAGACAGTGCACAAAATACTCAGTTCTGTAAAAAGGGTCATTATTGTTAAGGAAAAAGTTTTTGCCATAATGCAGTGTATTGTTCTGATATATGCTTTCTGTCTACCTTTAGAGAAAGATGGTTCATAAGAAGCTCAGGCTGGGGAGCTGGTGTCCTACAGAGAAATGCCTTCCCAAACTTATACTCTAAGAGCCCAAGGTGTGGCTGGAGGGTGGAGGAAGTAGTCCTATGACTAAGAAGTTTCCTGGTGGCTTTCCTCCACAGGGGAAATGTCCTTTTACCTCACATCCCACCCTTTCTATATTCTTGCTATGACAAGACTTCAGCCATGACAGTCATGTCAGCTTGAACTAATGATATTGAACTTAGAGGTAACTATCCTCCTAAATGTCCTTCCCTCTGTCCTGCCAGCCCCACAGTGACTGCATCAGGTATAAGTCAGTTGCTTGGTAGCTTTTACAGCAGATGATAATTAGCTCATGGAAAGCTTGGCAAAGAAGATGCCGCCTAGAATTAGAAGCCTGTGTCCAAATGAGGGAGAAATCCCCAACCTGGGGCTGCAGCAAAACATGGATTGTGAGATGAAAATAAGGCTCATTTGGCTTCTGGCCATTTCTTCAGTAACGAGTAGGTGGCACATAGCATGCGTCAGTGTTCTGAGTTATCCAAACGATTGGTTGATGGAAGACACTGTAGGATGAACGTAGGCTTCTCAAGCAGCAGGGGTATCAGCCTCTGAAGGACTGTACCCTGACAGCCTTCTAGAAGCTCTTTTACTGTTACACAGAAAGACACCTTTAGCAAGTCTATTTCCACATAAGGAAACTTTTTATCTCACCCAGGGATTGTCTTGAAAGACCCATCACTTAAACAATTCTCAGCCATATGAGACCTCCTGGTTTGCCAGGCCTAAGTTTGCTAGCCTAAGTTATGCAAAGGCTCTGAGAATCCTTCAAAAGAATAACCCTGGGCTGGTCAGCAATTAAGAGCACTGACAACTCATCCGGAGGTTGTGAGTTCAGATCCCAGCTCACAACCATCCATAATGAGATCTGATGCCCTCATATGGATGTCTGAAGACAGCTACAGTGTACTTACATATAATAAATAGATTAAAAAAAATAAACCTTTGGGAAGGCTCAAGTTGGGGCTGGAACAAGCGGGGGAGAGGGAGAAGGGAAAGGGGGAAGAATAACCCTATAAAATCTCAAATAACAATCACTGACAAAAGGCTACTTCGAAGCCTAGGTGCCATCACCTAGAAGAAGAAGGAGGAGGAGGAAGAAGAGGAGAAGGAGGAGAAAGAAGAGGAGGAAGAGGAGGAGGAGGAAGAAGAAAAGAAGGATAATTTGTGGATTCTTTTTTCTCATACTTTTCTCTACCTTTCTTCTACCCTTTCAAGTTCCTTACACTGGAGAGGAGAGAAATAAAGATTTCAGAAGGGAAAGTGTTTGACGTTACCATTCTGGCTAATTCTGGTTGATTAGGAATGTTGACTTTCATGGGTCAAATTTGATCTTCACCTCAGGATAATAATTTTTTTCTTCTCCTCCTCCTCTTCTTCCTCCTTCTTCATGATTTATTTATTTTATGTATATGAGTACACTGTCTTCAGACATACCAGAAGAGGGCATCAGATCCCATTACAGATGGTTGTGAGCTACCATGTGGTTGCTGGGAACTGAACTCAGAACCTCTGGAAGAGCAGTCAATGGTCTTTAACCAGTGAGCCATCTCTCCAGCCCATTTGCTTCAGTTCTTATCTCTAAGTTCCTGCCTCAACTTCCATTGATTGATGTTTGTCCTTTCCTCATGGAAGTTGCTTTTGGCCAACAGAAAACCAAACTAGAACAGTTCACACATGATTAGCACCTAGAAAACTCACCAAGTGCTCCAATCCCGCTGTTCCCTCTCATTCCACTTTACCCTGCTCTGTGGTAAGCAACACTCTGTGCTCAACTGAAAAATTAGCTCAGAGCTGATCGTAGGATAAGCAGCTAGTGCACAGGGGCCACGGCAGAGCAGAAAGCAGGCCAGTGCTGAGCTGTGAAGCTAATCACCGTAGTGTGGTGGATGCTCCTGGTTGTCAACTTGACTACATCTGGAATGAACTACAATCCAGAATTTGAAAGTTCACCTGTGATCCTGATCTTGAGGCACAGTGGCTATGAAAAGCTTAGGCCTAGGCAAGGTAGTACACTCCTTTAATCCCAGGAGACTAAGGCAATGAAAGCTCTGAGTTCAAGGTCAACTGGGCTACACCTTCTGCTGGAGACCTACAAAAGGACATTTAAAGAAGGAAGTCTCTCTCTACCTGATTGCTTTGTGGGACTGAGCAACTGCTAGATCCTGGACTTCCACTCACAGCTGCTGCTGACCATTGTTGGGGAGTTGGGCTACATACTGTAAGTTCTGTGACTCTAGGGAACCCTGACTAATCCACGTAGCAAGTCTGGGTGACACATAACCCTTTACAATGAGGAAATATGACAACAAACAAACAAGGTGTGGCTTTAAACTTTTGCATTTTTTATGGTGGGCAGTCATCATTTGCCCCAACAGCCATCTGAAGCCAATAGTCCTGATTATTGAAAACCACAAAATTGTACAAGTGTTCTCCTCCTTTATGGAAGCCATGTTCCTTCTCTCTCCATGCAACAGGGCTGTCTGCAAAGCCTTGAACTGTTAAGGTGACCCAGGGAGCCAACTTTGGTTCATCAAAGTAATGACTGAAAAAGAAAGAAAATTCTTATAAACAAGAGGTCAAGAACATCCACATTAAAGAAATTATCTAACGTTCTCATTAAACTGAGACTCTACTTTGATTTATAAATATCAGGCTATGTGAATTAAATACTTGATGCTTCATTATGAGTTCCATAAAGATTATCTAACATACTACTCAGAAGACAACTGCAGTAGCTTTTACTCACTGCCTGGAAAATCACTTAAGACTAAGAGAACAACCTACTCCCTGCCCAAACAACATAACAGCTTCCCTTCTACTGAGGTGGGGTTTTGTTGGTTTTTAAATATGTGTGCCTGTGTGGGGGTCAGAAGAAAACTTGCAGGTCCTCTGTGGATCCTGGAAATCAAAGTTAGGTTGTCAGTTTTGGCTGCAAGTGTCTACCCACTGAGCTCTCTTGCTGGGCTCTTTCCTATGAAGAGCAATATTCTTGCTGGGTCAGGGACTTCGTGCTTAACACTTGCCCCCCATGCTCAAGGCCTTAAGCCTGATTCACAGCATGGAAGGAAAATATAAACACACACACACACACACATTAGGGTCTCTCTATGGGTCTAGCTGTCCTAGAACTCACAATGTAGCCCAGGTTGGTCTTGAACAAATCCACCTACTCTGCCGCCCAAGTGCTGGGATTAAAGGCATGTACCACCATGCTGGGCTCCTACCTAATTCTGAATGAAAGACTTTATAGAATTCTTAAACTTAATGTAGATGATAATTTGTTCCACAGAATATTGCAGTGTTTTCAAGTTGTGTCATACTTTTGTATAAAAATGGCTCAAAACAGAACCAGGAAAATGAGCAGCTTGGATCAAGAGGCCTTCTGAGGCTCTGCTTTCTCTTCCCACAGGGTTAAGTACTTTCAAATCGCATCTTCACTATCAGCAAGCATAATTATGTCGGGCCCCGAGAGATGGCCCAATACTTAAAAGCACTTTCATCCAGAGGACCCGAGTTTGCTTCCCAGGACCCACATGGGTAGACTCACAGGTGCCAATTAACTCCAGCCCCAGGGAGTCTGACACCCTCTTGGGGCCTCCAGTGGTACTCACATACACATGAACATAAATAAAATAAATCTTAAAAACTATAAGATTTTGTTGTTGTTTGTTGTTGTTTTGCTATCACTATATACTTTGAGCCAAGCAATGAAGAAAAGAATAAATGTGAGGGGCCCTGCCTTGTATCGACCACACTAACCGAAGTCCCTATCACCCCAACGAAGCACCAATAAGTAAGAGATGCATCCAAAAGAATCCTCACCACAGCTGTTCCAGAAGGACAAGTATCTTCTCTGGCAATATGAAACCTGTCACTGTACACAGACAGGCTTGGGCTACCACTGTGCTTGGCTGGGGACAGCAGTAGGTTGATATGAAATTATAAGACTCGTTATTTCTGCCATAGAAAGGAAAAGGGGAAAAAAATAAGCATTTACAACCACTACATTGCCACATCCAAAGTATCAAACTCATACTGAACACAAGCGACGGACGTCAGCGTTCATATACCCACAGGTCCGCGTTGCAGAAGGCAGCACCAAGCCAGTCCAAGAACTCCAGGGCACTGCAGGCCTCCTCTGGCTCTCCTGCAAGCCTGCTGCTCTGCAGCACTGGGCACTGAAGCTCTCTCACTGTGCTCAGTGACACTGTTGGCTGATGCTTCTGAATTTGGTATTTGGAAAAGTACGACATCACTGCTGATTCTTGTGTACCTTAAAACATACCAGACAAGAGCAAGTCAACATTGTTATAACTTGTCTTGATCCACTTCCATTCCCCTTTCTTTTGGGGGCCTGTTTTTGACACAGGCTCTCAGTATATAGCTGGCCTCGAACTCGAACGTATGATCTTCCTCTCTGCCTCCCTTCCCTTTATAGGCATGTATCACTAGGCCAACATCTTTCCTGATCCCTTTTGAGTTACAACAAACAGCTAAGATTAAAGGTAAAAGGTTAAAGGTGAAGTAAAATGGAAGCCAGGCAGAGCTGTACCCTAATTACAGTCACGTGAAGTTGCTTTCCACTGCTTATGCTAAAGCACCAGGAACCTTCCCCATCTTTCCTGGAAATTACATGATGCCTCCATCCCAGGCCCATATTTGTTTTACTTGCTTTGGCAAGAAAATCTGAACTTCATATATAAACCCCAAAGTATTTCTTCTATAGGGATGTGAGTGAAGTCTATAGAAAGAAGTCTGTTTGTACAATCTGACAGGAAACACTAGAGGCACTGAATGAAAGCAGAATCTCATGCCCATCCCTTTGAAGACCTAGGAAAATCCACTGTATCTTTTCAAAGAAGTTGGTGCGACCAACAGCCTTAGAAGACAGAAACTGACACTCCCTCTAGAGCATAGGATGGGCTGGCTTACTGTCTAGAAACACAGAAATAATGATCCTTCACCATCTGTGGGCAGAGCAGGCAGGCTTACTCTCACTATAAAAGGACTGGGTCTCTAGGGTTCTATCCTCCTGTTCTGTAATGTAACCCACAGAACAGGCACCAACTCTATGACACACTATGCCTGCTGGAATTTGGTGAACTTATTTGAATGCTGACTCTCCTATCTGTTGATTAAGTCTAGGTGTCAAACTGGATTAGAGGTATAGCTCATTTCTAGGTGTGTCTGTGAGGGTGTTTCAAAAGGAGATTAGCATGTGAGTTCACAGACCAGTAGGGAAGCCCCGCTCTTAGGGTATGTTATTCCAAAGGCTGGGGCCCAGAGACAACAACAAGGCTGAGGCAAATTCATTCTGTCTCCTGGAGC
The DNA here is from genome assembly GCA_021653895.1 of Mastomys natalensis. Lineage (NCBI taxonomy): Eukaryota > Metazoa > Chordata > Mammalia > Rodentia > Muridae > Mastomys > Mastomys natalensis. The sequence continues at coordinate 37,753 of JAJTUV010003382.1, read as the reverse complement.
TGAGCTGCCCGGCTTCTCCTGCTCCTGGATACCAAGCTCCAGGTTCTTAGGCCTTTGGTCTTGTCCTGATAGTGACAATATCAGCTTGCCATCAGGGCTTCCTGACTTGTCAATGGCTACCATTGTGAGGAATCAAATCCTTTGCCTTTTGACCCAGGACTTGCACCCATGACATCTGTGGCTCACTTTGCTGGCTGGGAGAGAATGTAAAATCTTAGGAATATCCTTAGTTTCTCTCATAGTAATTAGTAGTCTAGGAATAAGAAATTATAAAGACCACTGACTGCTTTTCCAGGGGTCCTAAGTTCAATTCCCAGCAACCACATGGCGGCTCACAACCATCTGTAATGGGATCTGATGCCCTCTATTAGTGTCTCTGAAGACAGCTACTCATACAAAAAGATAAATCTTAAAGAAAAGGGGGGTGGGAAGCTTCACAAAACCCACTGCACAGACAGTCCTTGGAGACCTTGTCAACTGACAGAAATTTCACGAAACATCTTCCCCTCTTGTATAGCTGCTGTATGTAGAAGGAGGAGAGGCATCAAGCGTTACAACATTTGGACAGAGAGAAGCCATCCAAGAGTATCGAAGAACTTCCCATGAGGAACAGACAGATAGAGAATTCCAAAATGTACTCTGTTCCCCTGTCCTCAAGGACATTCCACTCCACCGTAATTCCTGATGGTCTGACTCATTACAATCTTGTAATGGGCCAAAGATATACTTCTAAAAGGAGCAATGCATGTGGAAGTTGTAAACAAATTAATATACTTGATGAACATTAAAGCTGACGCTAAATTTAGTATTCTAATCAATTAAAAGTCATAACAAATGCTATCTGACATTTAATAGTCTGCCTGGGTTACTATCCTGTAATAATGATAAACATCACACACATTAATTATAACTGATGCTAATTTAACATATTCTAGCTAAGGCTTTCTAATGTAAGCAGAGGGAAAGAAGAGAGAGATTACATGTTAGCTATTCTGAAGCCACTGTGAAGCTCTCTAGATTTGCAAAAAACCCAAGAAAATTGGAGCTGAAGTGCTGAGGACATCTGGAAAGCCAGAGCAGCTCTGTCACAATGCCTGCACACCTATGTAAACAATATCCCCTGACCACAGCAGTGTGTCACCACTTGATCCTCCATTACGCCCAACAGATCTCAAAATCATTGTACCATTATATAATTCACATTTCATACCTGTATGATGCCAAGCCAAAAGAAAGTCAAACTTCAACGGCTTCTTTTCTTTGAAGGACCAAGATATTCTTCTATACTTCTTAGAATCCAGGTCAAGGGATAAATCCATTAGATCAATGGAAATGACTTAAAATACAAAGAGGAATACCTGTTTCATTCAAATTATACAGAGCTTGCACTGTAGAGAAGCACCTTAAGTTTTGGTGAGTTTGTAGGTAGTACAGATTATTTTGTTCTTCACCTTTTGACTTCATCAAAACATATCCCTCAGCGGGCTATTTCTAGTGTTGAGAGCTGCTAACTATAGTTGGTTTAAATATTTTACATCCTTCCTAGATCAAAGATCAAGGGCAGAGGTCTTCAGGAGATCAACTTCAATCTACCTGTGTCTGTGGTAACCTTAGTTATTGATGTCCATACATCAATAACTCAAAACCACCTCTTCACTTGTGAATTTCCACTAGGTATCACAAACTGTGTACGAAGCACATCAAGTTGTTGCTCTCCACTGCATGCAAGGGTAGTCCTACAACCCTTACTAAATGCAGTGTACAGCCAAAGAGCAACAGTTTAACAGTACCAAGTAATCCCCCAGGAAGTGCAACCTTCAGCTCCTTGAGTCAGGACTTCAAAGGCAAGAACCATATTTTTCTGAATAAAGATTGGAGGTAAGGCAAACATTTACACTTTATTACAAGGAAACTGACTTGCTAGCCACCAATGGAGCACACGTAATACTTACTAAACTTCATACGTTTTCTGCCAGAATACCGAGATGGATGACCTTGAAGTCCAGTTTCTTCATAAGTATCCTTATCCAGTGATAAAATTAATTTCCCTACAAATCACACAAGAGTTCCTACATGAGAGATGTTAAAAAATGGCTGATGTTCTCTAAGAAAGCTGGACATCTGAGCAGTGAAATGTCAGTGTAAGTATACATGAAGAACTTGTCTATAGCACATTGATATTATCTAGCAATGTACCCAACTGGCCTGGAACTTTGCTCTGTAGCTGAGGCTGGGCTCAAACTGGTGGCAAGCATCCTCCTTCAGTCTTCTAAATACCAAGATTGAAAGTGTGAGCCACCATGCTTGGTGGTATTATCTATCATTCACAGATAGAAACAATTAAATTTGTATAAAGAATGAAATAAACTATAGTCTGTATATTCCTTCAAATACCTTCTTTAAATTTTAATTTAGTTTAATTTAATATGTATTTGTATGCCTGCTTGTAAGTACACCAAGGAGCCTGTGGTTGTCAGAAGAGGATGTCAGATCTCTTAGAACTTGAATTGTGAGCTGCCCTGTGAGTATTGGGAACTGAATCTGGGTCCTTTGCAATGACAGGAATCACTCTTAGCTACTGAGCCATCTTTCCAGCCACAACTTTGAATATCTTCCAAACATTTAAAAGCTCTGTAGAGATGTGCTGGTTCATGTGTGTGATCCCAGCACTTAGACACCTGAGGCAGGAGGAATGAAAATCTGAGGTCACCCTGGTCTAAGAGGCAAGATCCTATCTCAAAACCAAACAAAAAGTTCTAAGTCACAACTATATGCGCTGAAGCAGGAACATGTCTATCACATACACCTTGGGAAATAAGACTACTGAGAAACAATGTCATATAACCAATGTTAAAAAATTTTATGCTTGCTGGTGCTGGTGACACATGCCTTTAATCCCAACACTCATGAGGCAGAGGCCTCATTAGTTTAAGGCCAGTCTGGTTTACAGAGTGATTTCCAGGGGAGTCAAGATTACATAGAGAAACCTGTCACAAAAAAACAAAACAAAACAAACAACAACAAAAAAATGTATGCTTATAAATTCTCAAAGAAAAAACATGGAACAGGTCCATCTAAGAAGGAAGCTGGGCACAAAGATGGGCTTCACTTTACTGTTTACAGCTGTAGGACTTGACTTCTAAAAAAATTATTATTTTATTATTTTTATGTGTATGGGTATTTTGTCCTCATGTTATGTCTGTGTACCATGCATGTGCCCGGTGCCTCTGGAGGCCAGAACAGGGCACTGGACTCATTGGAACTGGAGTTACAGAGAGCTGTAAGCTACCATGTGAACCTGAACTCTGGTCCTCTGGAAGAGCAGCCAGTGCTCTTAACTGCTGAGCCATCTCTCTACCCTGCTTAATTTTTTTTTTTTTTAAAGAAGTACTATTCTTTTGTAATGAAGAAAGAAGAAAAAAAATGAATGCTGTCACCATTTGGTAGGAGAGCGACAGTATTATCCTCGTCAATCCTTGTATTGTAAGTTAACGCAGAGAATGAACCTGTAAGAAAAAGTCAAGAAGAGTAATTAAGTCATTAAAGTAGAACAACGTTTGTCTATGAACTATTTTCACATGGCAATGATTCTTGCAGTCCGCATCCAGCACAGCTCTAACTCATTCCATAAACCCAATACACCCCAGAGATAAGCTGGAATAAATACATGCTGTGCTCCAGCTAGGCCATCCTGCCTCTCAGGCCACATCCCGGACCTTTTTGTGCAAGTTTACTATCAACAGGTTGAGAATGGGCTCAGAATAAAACCTGTAATCTTGGGGATTCTAGAAGAAAGGTGTACCGTGAAGGTACAAGAGGACAAAACTTTGATGCAAATTCTAAGTTAACATTCAGAAACTATTTGAGCAAGTTTAACATTCAAAAGCTACTTAGTCGTCATTTGTAGGGATTCAACCTACTTCACTGTTATTGAAAAGGCTAATTAAATTTGGTAAGATATTTAGCTATCATCTAAAGAGGACACAGGAAAGAAAATGATGATATTGACAGATGGAGAAGTGACGCATGCAGCTGACCACACGACCTATCCTCCACAGACCCTTTAAAAACAAGTGAAGAACCCCAAGTTTTTTCTGAGGTCTTCCAATAGCTCTTCATCTAGTCTTGTTCATATGAGACACTAAGTACTTTGTCCTACCTTTCTTTACAAAGATGTTGATGAATTCATGTGTAATTAATTCATGAAGAGGTAAGTTCTTCACAGAGTAATAAGGTCCAATGTCCATGACCAGGCCTTTTAGCTCTTTTGATAGCAGCCCACATTCAGGAATAAGAAATGAAACCTATTAGAATGTAGAAGAACAAACAAAGTTATAGTTTTTTTTTTTTTTTTGTTTTTGTTTTTTTTTAATGTGCGTGTGTGCACATGTAGGCATAATGGCAAACAGGTTTTTTTTGTTTTTTTTTTTGTTTTGTTTTGTTTTGTTTTTTTTTTTTCAAGACAGGGTTTCTCTGTGTAGCCCTGGCTGTCCTGGAACTCACTCTGGAGACCAGGCTGGCCTCGAACTCGGAAATCCGCCTGCCTCTGCCTCCCAAGTGCTGGGATTAAAGGCGTGCGCCACCACCGCCCGGCTCAAAGTTATAGTTTATGAAGATTAATACCATGTTTATAGAAATGAAATATCAAAATTGCTAGTTATTTTTCACAGGTGTTACTGGGACATATAAACATGGGCAATGTCATGGTTTGAATATGTTTGGTCCAGGGAGTGGCTCTATTAGGAGATATGGCCTTGTTGGAGTAGGTGTGTCACTGTGGGAGTGTGCAATGAGACCCTCCTCCTAACCATATGGGAGCTGGTCTTAGCAGCCTTTAGATAAAGATGTAGAACTCTCAGCTCCTCCTCCTGTACCATGCCTGATTGGATGCTGCCATGCTCCCACCTCGATGATAATGGACTAAAACACTGAACCTGTAAGCCAGCCTCAATTAAATGTTGTCTTTTATAAGAGTTGCCTGAGTCATGGTGTCTGTTCACAGCAGTAAAACCCTAACTAAGACAGGCACCCCCCCAAGACAGGGTTTCTCTGAGTAGCACTGGCTGTCCTGGAACTTGCTCTGTATATCAGGTTAGCCTTGAATTCAGAGATTCACCCACCTCTGCCTGGGTTTAAAGGCGTTCATCACCAGCAACCTGCTAGGCAACAAATCTTTTAATCTATTAATCTCAGGCAAACAGATATTTGACTACTGAAGTTTTTCATTTCTGCATTTCAATGTGAGGCAAGAGACTATGCAGAAATATTGTAATGGAAGTCTTACTTGAATCTTATCTTTTGCATATAAGCAATATATGTTATGTCCTTCACACTTTATATTCAAGTAAACAGTATAATTCAACATGCCTTTGTTTACTCTGGAATCATGAAATCAAAGGAACTTCTCCTGAGAGCATAAGGGATTTAGGAACATTCAATTAGTAAGAAGCTACATAGAAGAAGTTTCCATTTCCTAGATAAACCTAGGTCAAACCAGTTGAGATAAGCGATACATCCTTGACTGCAGGGATGAACTTTCAACCAAAGAGCTGCAAAATCCGCGCGGATTTCAAATGCTCCCCAAGTGCACTTCTAAAGTCCGTCCGCAAAGCCCCTAGCCTGTTCCTGAGGGACAAGGACGCCAGCTTGTCTAGCTGAGAATCCTATCAGGCCGATATTTAAGGTGTAAAATGCTTAAGCCCTTATCATCTTAAGGTAAAGGTTTTTTTTGGTTTTTGTTTGTTTGTTTGTTTGTTTGTTTGAGTTCCTCAGTTGTCAAACACAGGGTGCTACATGCTGTACAGGTCACACTCCGAACGTGCAGGTTACATTCCTAACTCCTCCGTGCCTGCCCGACCCACCACCGAGCTACCCAAGGATTCAATCCTGAACCCGGCAGTAACCACGCCAAACTCTGCTGTTCTTCAGAGGACCAAGCACCGCACTGTGTCTAGCGCACGCTGGGAATTGTAGTCCTACACAGCACCAAGAAAGGCAATCAGGAAACTTGAAGAGACTACAATTCCCAGCATGCACAAGGAAGATCTCCGCCCACCCCCGCATGTCTAGGAGGTCTTGCCTGGTGAAGCCCAGCGTGGTTCTACCTTAAACTTCACCAGCCCAAGGGGGCGGGGTGGACCCGACTCACCCTGTAATTATGATAGTGCGTCTCCACGAGATGCTTATGGCGAGACTTATCATGGCCGAAGTTGGATTTCTCACAGACCAGTAAGTGCCGAGGCGCCTCTTGCAGCCTGCGCAGCGTGGCCATGTTAGGCAGGAGTCCAGGCGAGCCTCGCCTCCCGGCCCGCCCCTCGGCCCGCCCCCCACCCGGCCATTCGCCCCTTTCTGATTACGCCCCTCCCTCCACCACGCCCTAACCCTTCTTTACTTCCCCCCTCCCTTTCCCTTTCTGTCAGTTCCTGGGTGCGCTGAGTCTGAAGAGTCTCCAGAAGCTGGCACATCCATTCCGTCCCACAGAGTTTCTCCATGGAGGAACAGTGCATATACTCGGGCAGGACTCAGAGAAGGCCTGCACCCCGCCACCTTATGAGAAGGAGGAAGATAGGACAGAGGATAGGCCTAGTACAGTCAGGAAATTCATCTGCTTTGCAACACACTCTTTTCCTGACTCCTCACATGGTCTAGTTCTAATGCTCACCCACCCGCAGGCCCCTAAGTTCCCACTGAGCCTTCCCAAAATGTATAGGAAATTGAAGAGGAAGATAACACGGCGTTCTACATTTTTACTTCCAACAGGACTTTTTTGATTATTTGATTAATTTTTTGTGATTTTTCCCCAAATTTCAATTTCTTTGCTGAATTGTATTTTCATGTACACTGTAGCTGTCTTCAGACACACCAGAAGAGGACATAGGATGTGTGTTTATGTGTCTATGTTTGGCATGTGTGTGCGCGCGCCCGCGCCCGCACAGCTGACTTTTCTCTCCAGGTCCTTGATTGAATTAATCTTTTTGTTTAAATCTTTTTTTGAGGTCTTAAAGTATTTTTACTAGTAAACTTCTGGAATCACCCAGCATTTTACCTATTTCAGGATCTTTGAGTCCAGTTGTTGAGTTATTTTGTTTTGAAACAGGGTCTCATCCTGGCTGGCCTGGGACTCAGTATGTACACCAGGCTGGTCTCACACTTGGAGAGATCCACCTACCTCTGCCTCCAGAGTGCTGGGATTAAAGGTGTGCATCACCACGCCCAGATAATTGATTTGTTTTGGAGGACTCTTGTTGTCATGGTTTTTCATTCATGATTTTGTTTCTGTGTGTGGTTTTGACATCTGTTGATTTGGAGATGTCTATGGGCTTATTTGCTGTTGTTCTTACTGAGTGCTCTACTCTCCAAGACTCAGTCCCCAGTATTATTCATAATGGAGAAAACACATTGCTGGGACAGTAACAAAATGGAAGATAAAGGGTTGGAGAGATGGCTCAGTGGTTAAGAGCACTGACTGCTCTTCCAGAGGACCTGAGTTCAATTCCCAGCAACCACACAGTGGCTCACAACCATCTGTAATGGGATCCGATGCCCTCTTCTGGTGTGTCTGAAGACAACTACAGTGTACTCACATACATAAAATAAATAAATAAATCTTTAAAAAATGGAAGATATAAAAATACACCCAAAGTTACCGAAGTTCAGCAATATATTACTAATAACCATGAAACAGAAATTTATAATACTAATGTAGAATATGCTAGGAAGGTAACGATTATGTGGGGTAAGTGTGAAAATATCATGAAAATGAAAGCAAGCCTAAATGAAAGAAAGAGAAAGGATGAGAAAGTGTGTCATGGATGGAGACGTGAAAAGAGAAAGGGTTTAGGGAAAAAACTAAAAGAAGGAGGAAATCTCAATAATACAAAATCTTGAATAATGAATTATATAAATATAAGAGAAGTAAAAGATAAAAACATCCAGTTTTTTTGAAAGGAAAAAGAAAGTGCTGAATTATAGAGAATGTAAATATAAGCTAAATATCTGTATGAGATATGAAATGTATGAAAATATATGAGAGGGAATAAAAATGTTTTAAAGGAATGCAACAAAGGGAAAACACTAGCAGTGTGCTAAGAAGAAAAAGGGAAGAAAGGTAGAAGGAAAGGGAGAAAGGAAAGCGATGAAATGTTGAAGCAGCCTCTTCCAGGGTGCCTGGAATAGGCTGGGAGAGGGTGTCATTGAATTTGCAGACTCTTGTCTTGAACCTGTATTGAGCAAGTGTTATGTGTCCTCCAGAGCTGTCTTGGCTTTATTAACTTCACCTTGTTCATCAGGGGCCTCTGCTGACCCCACTTAGCTTTTCAGTCTACACTTCAAGTTCTCTCATTCTCTGGAGATTCCCCAGATCATATTTCCCATGGTGCTAATGTTCTAGCTGAGGGTTGTCTCCTCAGTCCTTTGGGAAAGGGGAAAGAATCCAGAGCACTGTCTGCATGGGCAGAGAGCTTGGCTTGTGATTTTCAATATCTCTTTAAGTATTGATCACCCACTGGAGAGATGCAGTTGTGGACATCAGGTGCCTATTGGAGCTTCAGAGTTCTTAGACTCGATAGCTAAAGAATTCAAAGACACTGACATTTTGACAAAAAAAAAAAAAATACGCAAATAGAAATAGAGGAAATGAAAAAAAAAGAATAAAGTTCAAAGTGTAAAGTGTTACCAATAGATATGACTAAGCAGAACAAAGGATACAAGGAGGTTGAAGAAACCATACATTCAAATATCAATAAAATAATGAACAGAACCACAATATTCAAGAACTCTGGGTTATGATCAATAGATCAAAGTTAAGAATCTATGAGACAGAAAGGAGCTGAGATCAAAACTAAAGGCATAGAAAATCTATTCAATGAGATCATAGCAGAAAAAAAAAAATCCCAAATTTAGAGAAATAAATGAACATCCAAATACAAGAGACATTTACAACCTCAAATAGGCATGGCCAGACCCTTTCTATAACATAATGAAGACATAAAATTATAAGGCAAAGAAATAATAGTAAAAGCTGTAAGGGAAAAAAAAACACTAACTCAGCTACAAAGGGAACACAGAAGAATAACATCATATCTTTCAGCTTCAACCCTAAAAGCCAGGAAGGCATAGAACAATATATAACAAGACCTGAAAGGAAATGACTGCCAGCCAAGCTTGCTATAAGGAGCACAAATGTCTTTTAAAATCAGTGCTGAAGCCAATGATACTGTTCAGTTGGTAAGCTTCTTGTCTAGCATATACAGATCCCTGGGTTCTGACCCCAGAACCACATAAACCAGGCATGGTGTTGGTGTCAAATGCCTCTGTTCCCAGTAATTGGAAGGTGAGGGCAGGAGGAGCAGGAGTTCAACATTATCCTTGGCTATCTAGGAATTTGAAATCAGCAAGAGCTACTTAACACTCCATATCAAAAAAATAATTTCATCAAATTAACATAATCATTGATGAAAGCCAGGTAGTGGTGGCCACACCTTTACACCCAACACTCTAGAGACAGAGGCAGGCAGATCTCTGGAGTTTGAGGCCAGCCTGGTCTACAGATCCAGTTCTAGGACAAAGAACTCTTTATGCAGAGAAATCCTGCCTTGAAAAACCAAACCAACCAAACAAACAAAATAAAATCATTGATGAAATGGAGACATTCCAAGGCATGTAAAAACAAAGACAGCTTGATGATCACCAAGATAGCACTTACAGAAGATGAGTAAAGGAATATTGCACATGGGGGAAGAAGAATGACAGTCTTAGTCATGAGAATGCAGAAAGAATAAACCAAGAGAGGAAAGTCTGAGTAAAGGAGAAGTAGGAAGGAATCCATCATGCAAGCCAGCAATCCCTTCATGCTGATGTGGGGAGAGCACAAGCAGTGATCCAGAAAAATCAACCAACAAAACTAGAAGAAGCTGCACGCAGGGAGCAGAACCAGCTCAAGAGAGGCATGAATGCTACAGACAGCAAAGCTGGAGGGACAGAGCTATCTAGACCCCTTGAAACTGGAGCTCCAGATAACAGGCACAGGATTTGGTATTTTTCTTGCTGGATTTCAGTCTCTGTATGGCTGGATCTTTCTATGGGATGTTTATTCTGTGCCATTGTATACTGGAAGTATGTAATTTGTTTTTTGTTTTGTTTTGTTTTGTTTTACAGGGGGTTACAGTTAAGATATTGCCACAAGTCTCAAAAGAGACTTTGGACTTTTGAACAGTGTTGAGATTGGTACAGACTATGGGGACTTTTGAGGTGGGGCTCAGTGCATTTTATACCATGAACCTATGGGACCAGGAGCAGAATGTGTGGTTTGAACAAGAAATGCCCCTATAGGCTCATGTATTTGAGCACTAGATCCCCAGTTGGTGGCACTGTTTGAGAAGGTTGTGGAAACTTTAGGAGGTGAAGCCTTGCTGAAAATTTTTATCACAACAACAGAAAAGTTACTAATACAGACCTGAATATAAAACCCAGAAGTTTGAAACTGCTACAGAAAACGCAGGTAGATGCTTCAAGATGTAGACACAACCTAGGACTTCTGGAAAGAGTTTCAACAGCACGGGGAATGATCCCAAATATTGAATAAGACTACATAAAGTTAAAAACTTCTTCACAGCAAAGGAAATACTCAGCACAGTGAAGGTACAGCTTGCGGAATGGGAGGAAAGCTTTATCAAATATACTTCAGATGGGGATTAATATCTAGAACCTATAAAGAACACCAAAACTTAAACACCAAAAAATCCAATGAATAAATGTGCAATGAATCAGTTTTCAGAAGGAGAAAATACAGATTACCAATAGATATATGTAAAAATATTCCAGAACCTTCACCACTAGAGAAACCCAAATTTAAAAAAAAAAAAAAAAAAAAAAACTACATTGAGTTCTAGGTCACATCAATCAGAGACACTGTCATCAAGAAGACAAACAACAGATGCTGGTTTAGGGCACCCTTACAAACCGCTGTTAGAGATGTAAATTAGTGTAGCCACTGTGGAAATCAGCGTGGAGTTTCTTCAAAACAAACAAGCCTTGACATAGAACTACTGTATGAACCAGCTGTACCACTCCTGGGTATGTACATACCTGAAGACTTCTAATTCAGTACATCACAAAGATACTTGTGTGAGGCCTGAGTCAGCCAGAGCCAGGCTGACTCCATGTCAGGCTGAAAACTGGCAGTTTGGGAGACTAGGTCTAAGTTTCTGTTTCCCAGACCTGGAAAAGTCCAAAACAGTCAATTCCAGGAAAAAAATCACCAATTAGATGATTAGCTAATTAGGAAGCTGCCCCACCACCTAGCTTGAGCCAAGTATAGTTAATCAGCGAAAGTCCCCCCCAGAGTCTTAACCAATCACAAAGACATCCATACCCTGGAGATAAAGCCAACCAATCAAAGGAAAGAAAGGTAAAAGTCACCCAGCCCTACCCAACAGGCCAAGTCCACACCTCTGTCTTCATTCCAATGTATGGTGGATGCCAGCATGCAGGCTCTCTGCAGAATAAACGCTCTTTGCTATGGCATGCTATTTGAGTCTGGGGTATCACTCTTTGTGAATTAGAGACCCTTTTGCGTACTCATGTTTAACACTGCACTATTTATGGGTTCTCAAATGCTTCTGAACACCCCCACCCGCCACTTCTCCCCTTCGTTTATAGCCCACCATCCAAAGCTAGGAGTAGTAGTTGGTTGGAGCAATTCCAATCTCTGTTTGTCAGGATACTAGCAGTCCAGTTCAGTAGTGTCAGAATACCAAACACAAATCAGCAGTGGTGGCACAATCCAGCAGAAACTGCCAGGCCTCCACTGAATTGGCACAAGTCAGTGGGAGTAACCAGAACCAGCCAGGATGCCTGGAGAAGTTCTCTGTGTGCCTCTCTTAATGAAGTGAAGATCAGCGAAGATGTTAGACCAAGGAAGCATCAAAAGGCTAGCTATGAAAGTGCCATGTCACTGTCCATCGAGCCCTGTTTAAACTTTCTCCAAACATTGCATGTCCTCCAGAGGTCTTGTTGTGGATTTGGTTTATTGCTTATATTATGTTAATCAGGTTCCCAATTACAGGAGAATTCACACATCTGCACGTGAGATGCTAAGGGTCCCTGCCCCCAGCTGGTTCTAACTGGTAAATAAAATTGCCAATGGCTGGACAGGGAGACAGAGGCTGGACTTTAGATTTCCTGGACAAGGGAACCATGGGAAGAAGGAGAATTTAGAATTGCCATGCCAGGAAAGAAATAGGAAGCAGACCTCAGAGCTAGAGAGGACAGAGAACCAGCCATGCAAGAGCGGAGGAAGAGTGGCCCCAGGGGCCCCTCTCCCGATCGTATCTGGGTAGCAAAGATGGAATATAGACTTTAGTAAGTAATAACTCAGGAGTATTGGAGGGGAGGCATTAGCTACGTGGAAGTATGAGAGTGGTCCAGCCATTGCTCTGTTTGAGGCATATTAAAATAGAAGGCTCTCTCTCTCTCTCTCTCTCTCTCTCTCTCTGTGTGTGTGTGTGTGTGTGTGTGTGTGTGTGTGTGTGTGTGTGTTATGTGTATGTGTGTGTGCAGCAAGGAACTCAAGCAATTTCCTCAAGCAACTGCTGGGAGTAGAGTGGATTAGTCCTACTGCTTCCAGATCTTGCCTCAGCAAGACACCACACGAGTCTGCCTCAGTAAGATACCACGAATCTGTATCACATGACACAACCAGAAACTTCCACTTCAATTTACAATAACCAAGATAGGGAACTTGCTTAGATGTCCATCAATATGGACTCATAAAGAAAATGTGCTGGGTATGGCACTTAGGAGGCTGAGGCAGGGGGTTTACTGAGACTTGAGGCCTTCCTGGCTTAGCTAGGAAGTTGCCTGCCTGCCTGCCTGCCTGCCTGCCTGCCTGTCTGGATTATGGAGTGAGACCCTGGCTCAAAAAACAAAGCACAGAAAAGAAAACACAGTGGAACTGTTTTTAGCCATGACATTTCTAAGAGAATGGATGGAACGGAGGTCATTATTTCAACTGAAATAACTCAGGTTTAGAAAAACTACATGATTTCTCTCGTTCGTGGAATCTGGATTTAAGTATGTGTGTATAGATGTCATGAAGGCAGGAAGAGGATCCTAAGAGTTTAAGAGAAGATCCTGAGGTGGGAGGGGGAATAAGAGGAAAGGGAATGCATGTGAAAGAAGGAGGAGACTGTGGAAGGAGGGGAGTCGCAATAACAACAACAAAAACCAGTAAAAATAAAAGCAAGGGGACCAACAGGAAGGGTAGGGGGAGTGAGGCCGGGCAGTCAGGGAAGGAATGAATACAAACAGCATGTAATGACAAGTATTACAGAAAAGACACAATGGAAAAAGCCCATTACTTTGTATGTTAACTTTAAAATTAAATTTTAAAATATTGTTTTCGAACTAAAAAAATAAATATTACCATAATCAGGCATAATGATTCATATCTATAATCCCAGCATTTGTAGGCCGAGGCAGGGGTATTACTGTGAATTCAGGCCCAATCTGAGCTACATAGTGAGTTCTAACCTAACTATGGCTACAGAATAAAATGCTGTCTCAATCTCCCCTCCCCCAAATAAATAAGAAAATAATGTATAAATAAACCAAAATGTAAAAGCATACAAATACATGAAATTATGATTGTTCTGTATTTGTATTCCCCAAAGAATATGGCAATAAATGGAGTGAACCCAAGCCAAGAGATTTGCAGAGAAATAGATCATATTCCAAAACCAAAAATGTTTACATAATAAATATAAAATACTAAATAATGTACACGATTTCTGGCCCATGGTGCAATAACATTGCGAAACAACTAAAACAGAATTGAAAGATAGTCAACTCCTGGAAAGCATTAAAAATATCATTTTAAGTAAATTAATATTGGGTCAAAGTTAAAATCATAATGCTCAAATACACATATTGGCAAATAGATGCACAGATGTGTAGTGTTTGTGAAAGAGGTCTCTGACTCAGAAGCACCTAAAGTGACCAGGTTATGCTAATTAGACCCCTGCACCGCCAGGAGTCCTTTAACACCATCTTATTACAAATTGGCCTAGCAGTGCAGGGAAATGTAATTACTGTGGACACCAGTGTGAAATCAGAGGCTGCCTCCTGCTGAGAGCACACCACACACCTTTTCAGCAATAGGCTCCAGGCCCTGCTGCAAATAACCTTTCAGGAAACAAGACCGAAGCTTCACTTCTCAGCAGAGTGGCTTCAACCTAACAGCTGCAGTGGAAACCAATCCCTGCTGTGATGTGGGTGTCTTCTGTTCCACTCCTCTGGTCACACGATAGAAGCCATCCCAGTGTGCTGGTATTGAGAGCTTCTGGGAAGTGAAAAGCGTGATTAGTACTCTCCCACCATGTGAGAACACTAAATACACTGTGAACAAGAAAGACACCTTCAACTTGTGGTCTTCAGAACCATAAGAAATAAATGTCTGCTGTTTGCAAGGTTCTCAGTTATAGGGTTCTGTGATAGCCCAAATGAGGTGGGCCAGTGAGATGGCTTGCTTGCCTGCAAGCCTGAGGACTTGAAATTGATCTCTAGATCCTACAGTGGAAAGAGAGAGTGGACTCCCAAAAGCTGTCCTCTAGCTTTCATGTTCCTTCCATGACATGTACATATGCATATGCTGCACGTGTACACACACACACAGAGTAAATAAAACTATAAGAAAAGAAAGGCAAGAAACTTATAAGGTAAAAATATATTATGAATAATTAACTATTTTAATTAGTGACATTAATTAATAAAGTATGATGTCAGTCAAGTGAATTTTTTTTTAAGCCTCAGGTGTTTTGTTCTTTTGGGTGGGGAGGTAAAAGGCTAGATTTGGCAAGGACCAAATCTGAAGACTTCAAAGCTGGTGGCCAAGTTATGTTTATTAAACAGGTAACCAATTTATTTCTATCATAAATTTCATATATACAAAATTCTGCATATATGAAATGGTTCATTTTTTAAAATATCTTTTTAAAGATGGTTCCTGATTTTAAAATGTTAAAGGAGGTGGGATATAGCCTATTCCCTGCAGTGAAGCGTGAAGTCAATGGTTTTCAGTATAGTCACAAACACGCAGTCCACACTGCCATGGCCGTGAGGACATTTTTGGTACTGCAAAGGAGGCCCACACTCTCTAGCTATCCTCAACACCCGCTTCTCCAGCAGTAAACAGCCACTCATCTCCTCTGAAGATTTGCCTTTTCTGGACATGTCTCATAAGAGAACTCACATAGCACAAGGCTTCTTGTGACTGCTTCACATCACTGTGTCTTCAAGCTTATTAGCATGTCATAGCATGCGTCAGTACTTTCTTGTTATGACCACCACAATATTTTCTTTTTGTAAACTTTTATCTTGAATGACTCTGTTTGAGGAAAAGTCAAAGGAGGTGAGAAAGACAAAGCTTTCTTCCAGATCCTGAAGGGACTTCAATTACTTCCCAAGCTGGGGGTGCTAAGCATAGGGTGGATTTTGGTCTCCAGCGACTGTGAATGTGGCAGAATGAGGAAATACTTATTTTACTGTGGAAAAGGAGACCAGAAACACGACTAAAGCGCTAGAGGAGGATGGAGGGATGGAGGAGGCAGCTGCTGTTGCATACTGACCAGGGAAAGGCGGCTGGGAAGGGGCAGTATAGCTGGGGTTGTAGGCTTGAGAAGGGAGACAGGAGCTGGGGCTGGGAAGAGTGACAGTCTCGGGGAGGAAGTGAGCAGACAGTGCTGCTGCAGATGCCTGCAAGCCTTCAGCTCCAGGGTATACCTTTAGGAGAAAGCCCTCACTGTCCTTCACGCTCACTACAAGTACCCAGTTTCTTTTAACCTCTCCCTTGGGAGCTCGCTGTGGGACAGTTACTGTGCATCAAGATGTACTATCACTGTGTTTCCGCTTTAGAGGGCTTACTATCTCATGAGGATAATATTTGTTATTTCTTCTCCATCTCTGCCCAGTTCCAGGAAGTATAGTCTGTATAGAATGGGCAGATTACAATCATTGTTGATGAATAATTGAAGAAATGAAGCATTTTATATTCAGATTTTTTTTTCACAAAATGCAGCATCTGAATGACTAATTTCTGTTTTGCTGCATGAGAAGTTCTAGGGAGTGCTGAACTATGGAAATCTCTGTTTTTGAAAAAAATTTTTTATATGTTAAGCTAAAATTTGTTTAGTTTAACAGCTAAACTCTGCACTTAAAAATGGCTGAGATGGTAAACTACATTTTGTACATTTTGTTACAATGAAAAAAAATTAAGTGCATTATCAGAGATGTTGGTTTTATAAAGTTAACAGTACAAACCAAATAGAAACTGAAGAAGCTGATTTTCTAATATTGGCTCTCACATTGATGTCCATGGCAGGTGTAGTGTATGGGTCCTTTATTCCTCTTAAGTCCAGTCCTATTCTGGAGCAGCTATCAAAGCATTCCAATATTTTAACCAGGCCTCAACTCTCTGAAAATGTTTTTTATTGGAGAAGCAAAGCAGGACATTCCCTTGAGTAAGCTGACTTTGGCTTTCATGCTTGATCTCCGAAAAGAGTATGATTTGTTTAGGGTGCTATGGAATTTCCCCCTTTGTAACACCAGCCCCTGTCTGCCCTGAACTCAGCACACAGTCTCCTCAGTGATACACGGGCATAATCTAAGACCTGGTGTGCACTGAGTGTGCTGGGACCTGGCTGAATTGTTGAGAATTACGCCTCCTTTTAGTTGTGAATGTGCATGTGAACATAACATCTAATTTCACTCCAGCCTGAACCCATCAAGTTCTTTCTCTCTGTTGTGGTCTGAAATTGGTATTTCAGAAATGAGAAAATAAAAATACTGATATGCCAGGGAAAGAGAACCCCTGTGGGTTTTGAGTGCCACAGACATAACGTTGGCCCTTTCCCTGATCACAGGGAAGAGACTCTAGGGAGAAGAAGAATACAGAGACCTGAGGCCAAACCTTGAAACACGTGCTTAATGAACTGCTTTGGACTTAACACTCATTGAATCTTACACATTTATAAGGCAGCATTTATGGTGGACATGAGGACATTACATATGTTTATTGATTTGGTTGGGCATTATCTTTTAATGTAAGACATACGATTTTATTTTCTACAAATCAACTTACTTTCCATTTGTCCCTCCATCCTGATAATAACAACAGAAAGGCGCTTCTAGCTGAGGACGTTTTCTCCCTCTGTTCTTATTTCATCTAAGTACCACACAAGTGGTGCACGTACTGATGCCATGCACTCACACGAGCCTCTGGTAAGCCAGACCTCTTTTGTATGGGGTGGTTCACTAGATTACAGGAATTCTGACTGAATGATAAGGTCTGGGTATTGTGACAATGGCTGTCTCACACCGGAGACACCAGCAACAGTGCAGGAGACTGGGAGTCTCTGTGATTCCAGTCTGGTTCTGTAGGAGAGCTGTTGGCCTTCTGTCTATGTGGGAAGCCTGAAAAAGCTGGTTTCAATCTCAGCAAAGGAATGTAGTTATGGTAGCAACAAGATAGATGAACTTGCCAGAGTAAGGGCAGGCTGGCAAAATGCAAAGTTTCCTTCTTCTGTCTTCCTTCTAGCTGGGTTGTCACAGGAAGATGATGTGAGGGCCTCTGACCTGCCCCACTTCAGGGAGATAACATGTCCATCCCTCCCACCTTTCCTTGGGCCTACAGGGAAAAAACAGTATTCCTGAAACTGAGCAGAAGGCTCCACAGGTGGGCATTCCCTCCCTCTTGCTCCTGCTATGATCCAGTCTCTTTCCCCAGTGGCACTATCAAGAGGGGACCCCATCTTCATTCATGTCTAGTCTCTATTTCTAGAATTTCGATGAGAAAGGGAACAAATAAAAAACTAACTTTGCAGTTTTCCTCAGAGCTGTCCTGGTTAGAGCGAGGTTTTCTGTTTCTTCCTATAATGGACTGTGTAGTTGAAACTCTAGTCACAAACACGCCTGAATGCATTTCCTTATTACTCAAGAAAATGGACTTTAAATAAGAAAAGGAAGTCAGTAATTGTAGGGCAACTGCAAATCAATATGCCATCAAATACTGGGACCCATCCTATATGTATTAGTTGGTTATTGCTGCATAACAAACTAGTCTGAAATTTATCTCATGGTTGGCCTGGTGAGCCATTTAAGTGGAGGCCTGGCTAGGCCATTCTTCATGTATGTGTGCATGTGTGCACATGCCATGAATCTATGTGGTCCGGTGTTGATTGTCTAGGCAACTCTACTTCTGGGGAACCTTGATTTTCCTTTCCAGGGTATCTCACCCTCCAGCAGCCTATAGTGGGTTTCTTCCCATGGACGTGGCAGGGCTCTGGAAAGAAAAAGTAAGGAGCATTCCAGACCTCTTCTCATAGTCATGTCTGCCTCATTCTCCTGCCCGGAAGAAGGTCAGCTCAGATCCAGTGTGGGAGAAACACAGATTACCCAGCAATGGGAACAACTGTAAAACCACATCATAGAAAGCACAGGCACAGGAGAGGACGGAGAAATACTTTGACAGATGAGGCTTGACTAATACTCCAAGGGAAGTCTGAAGCTTCACAGCCAGTAAACGACTGGGCTGGGACTTAGTTCTATCAGATGTGCCTGACTCCAGAACCTGTAGCCTTGCACTCAACCATGCTGCTAATATACCATCCCATGCAGGTCTGGAGAAAGGTACATCTATAAGAGGCACAAGTCATGTCCTCTCACCACTGGAATAATCTTGGCAAGAGAATGCTGAAATATCTTGAAAGACCTTGGAATAATTTAAGAAAATCACTGAGGACTAAGTTTAGGAATCAAGGACCAAGCGATATATTTTTCATTTCTAATCATAGGATAAATTTGAAAACATGTATAATGCACTCCACATGTTTGTAAATTCTTTTCATCTCTCTTTGGTATTTGTAGGCCATTTATGATTTTCGTCACAAGCCAAATCAAATGATCCTGAAACAACCTCATAGTCTGAAAGCAAGGCATAAAAATAGAACTGCTGAGAAGTAGTTCTTCCTGCTGCAGTTTAGTCCAATGGCTGGGGGCAACCTGAAGGAGCCTTTGGTTTAACAAGGCAAAACTGTTTCCAAAACTGAGATGCTGCCATGGGGTAAATCTCTTCAGCATCCATGGGAAAGACACGCAGACAACATATCCCTAACCCTGAGCTGGAGCTTCTCACTGAGGTCTGTTTGTTCCAAAGACCCGAGAGTCTTGGAAGTTGCCAAAGTCCAAGAAAGGTTGAATCACTTAAATCAGCATCCCTGGAGTGGGCCTTAAGCCTCGGTACTTTTTAAAGTTCTCCAGTGATTGTGGTTTGCGGACAAGACAGAAAACCATCACTTCAAACCAACTTGTCTTGGTGAATTACTTACAAATGTTTTCAAATGAATACAAAGCATTCGCTATGAAGCTGTAGCCTTTCAGTCTTACCTACAGTATCCTACCTGCTGTCATTGCATAGGCTTACCTCCGCTGCTTACTTCGTCACTGATGCTTCCAGGCCCACAGGTTTGAGAGCTTATGTGGGCAGGACCCTGATAGATATTGTGACCTTCACATGACACCATGAGCCACTTGGAAAGAAAACACTCTTGTAGTATTTAAAACCTTCATTGGGATATAGTATACTGTGCTACTTGCTCTTCATTATCAACTTGGTGGGATTTAGGATCACCTAGGAGACACATGTCTGAATGTATCCATGAAGGTGCTTCCAGAGAGGTGTAACTGAGATGAGAAGACCTGATTTTGGGTGGCACCATCCACAGGCTAGGGTCACTACTCTGCTTCCTGACTGTGGATACAGCATGACCATCTATACTCACAGTCCTGTCACTGTGCTTGGTGGACTGTATCCCTTTGACCTGAACCAGAGTAAACCCCCCTTTCGTTACTTTTGTTCAGTAGTTTGTCATAGCATCAGGAAAATTAACTAATACAGATGCATACAGTACATGTACAAAGCATTAGCCTATAAAACTTGGTGAATTATTACGAAGTGCATATCATTATAGAAGTAGGAAAAGGAAAATAAATTCTCTTGGCAGCCATTTTCTCTCTTCTCTCAAAGATAACATTTTTTTTCATAAATATTAAATTATTATTTTGTGTGTGTGTGTGGGGGGGTTCATGTGTGTCACAAAGTGTTCTCAGAGGTCAGAGTACAACATTGAGGTCTTGTTTCTCTTCTCTACTATGAGTTCCCATTGCTAGGCTATGGCAGCAGACACTTTTACCTGCTATGCCATTTCATTGGCCTTCAAAAAGAAAAAAAAAAAACAAAAACAAAAAAACAAAAAACCTCAACACCTAATATTGTATGTTGATTTAAAAAAAACAAAATCTTAAATGTTCAATTTTACCAATGAAGACTCAGTAGTCAGATGCTGGGTGAAAACCGCTAACTCAGAGAGGCAGAGAAAGCACTCAGCTGACCCTCCTACTCCACCAATGTCCCCAAAAGTGAAAGCTTCTCCTTCTCCATGCTGTCTTAAATACTCTGCATCTCAAAGACTCTCCTTCTCTTTCCTGGGTTTTGTTATGTTCATTTTTTGTCAGCTGGTTGTTTGCTTTGCCTCTTGACCTAACCTTGACTTTATTAAACTCTTATTTACAGAAAGCTGTAGGTTAAAGGTGTGTGCTAGGGCTGAGCCACACCACAACAAGAAACAAGCTTTTCCAATTCACAGTCTTCGGGTTCACAATGTAACCAAATCTTCTGCAAAAAGCACATTACTTTGTACTTTCTTACATAAAAGTTTAGACATACATGGAGAAAAAAGCAGTATCATTGGCATTTCACCCAACTTCAACAACTAGCAATTGTTTACCATTTTTCTTTCTTCTACACCTTAATTCAAACTCCAGTCTCTTGAGTAAGCTTTCTGTCACTATAAAAAATGCCTAATATAATGTGTTTATAGATAGAAGAGGCTAATTATGACTGACATTTAGAGTTTCTAGTTCATGACCAATGGCATTACGGCACTAAGCTTGTGGTGAGACAGAACATCATGGCAGAAATGAGTGCTAAAGCAAACCAATTTGTTTCATTTCCAGGAAGTGAGAAAGAGACTATGATGCTTTTCAAACTATTCCATAAAAGAGAGAGAGACAAGAAACAGTGCAAACTCTGTTTATGAAGCTATTATTACCACTTATCAAAATCAGATAAAGATACAACAAAAAGCTTTAAAAAAAATCTCCCTGATGAATATAGATGCAGAACTCAATAAAATATTTGCAAACTGAATCAAGAACACATAAAAAAAATCATTTTCTATGACCTAGTTGGCTTCATTTCAGAAATCCCAGGGGCAGCTCTTTGCAGGCAAATCAATACATGTATCATATAAATGAATTCAGGGGCAGAGATATATTCATAAATTTAGAGAAGGCATTGGACAAGATCTAACATTCTTTCACTGAGAAAGAAACTAAGAATAGAAAGAATATACCTCAAAATAGTAAAGGTTATATATGACAAACCTATGGCCAACCACACACTAAATGAGAAAAATCCATGAAAGCATTTATTAAAATCGAGAACAAGACAAGGATGTCTACTTTCTCTATTCTTACTCTATATAGTATTTGAAGTGTTAGCTAGAGCTGTAAGACAAGATAAGGAAATAAAAGGGAGACAAATGGAAGTGAAGAAATTAAAGTATCCATAATTGCAGATGTTGTGATCCTATATATAACAGACTCTAAAGACCCCATCAGAAAGCTTATAGAACTGATAAACAGTTTTTGCAAAGTGACTGACTACAAAACCAACAAGTCAGTAGCCTATACTTTACTATCAACAAGCACATTGAGAAAGATATCAAGAAAATAATCCCTTTCACAATCGACTCAAAAATAATAAAATATCTTGGAACTAATGCAACCAAGGAAGTGAAAAAGCCTTACAGTGAATATTTTAAAACCCTGAAGGAAAACACCAAAGAAGCTTCTAGAAAGTAGAGAGACGTTCCATGCTCCTGGATTGGCAGAATTGCTAATGCAGGTGATATGCCTAGCTTTGCTGACTCATTCTGAAATCCTTTGCAGCAGCCTCTTCTACACCCTGCCTTCATCCTGACGGTCTCTGACAAGGGCTCCATTGGCACCTAGCAGCTTTAGGATGCATCCCAAACTTGTAGTATGTTGTGAAACTGTCCTCCAGGTAGGACACAGCAATTATCATCAGAACTTGTGATTACCTACAGATCAGGCCTACTAATATTCCCTTGAGGAGTGGAATAGGTTTCTCTTGCTGAGATAAAGATTCTGACCAAACATACCTTGGGGAGGAAATGATTTATTTTATCTTACAACACTCAGATCACACTCCAACACTGAGGGAAGTGAGGACGGGAACTCAAAGCAGGAACTCAGAGGCAGGAGCTGATGCAGAGGCTGTGGAGGGATGCTGCTTACTGGCTTGAGTCCCATGGCTTACTTAGCCTGCTTTCCTATAGCTCCTCGGACCAACAGCCCAGGGATGGCACTGTCCACAGTGAGTGGGACTCTGCCACATCAGTTATTAACAATAAAATGCACCATGGACATCCCTCACAGGTTAATCTGGTGAGAGTATTTTCTCAATTTTGGTTCCTTCTTCCCAAATAACTTTAGATTTCTGTCAAGTTGACATAAAACTTATAAGCACAGTCCCTCACCTGAGACTCCAGCCACTCCCTCCCACTTGCCCCTCATCTCCATGCAATGCTGCCCCAGTGACATATGGTCTAAGGAGTGCTAGAGGATATTGAGAGGTGGAAGGTTAATTGAAAGGTAGACTCTGTCGATGCAGCTTTTGGAAGATCGTCATTGGGGTTTGGATGTTCTCTGGTGATGCAGATGTTTGGCGATCGACAATCTTTTTTTTTTTTTTTTTTTTTAGCAGATTATAATTCATTTATTTTCTTGTATAAAACCCTTATGTGGTAGCCACACTGGAGCCTGGGTCCTCTGAACAGAGACTCTGGTGTGGGTCTTCACAAGATGATCAGTGAAATTCCTGATAAGGAGACTTGGTGAACACAGTCTCTTTCCAGAGGTCGGGGGTCAGGTAGCTGTAGGTCTTGGAGATGGCATCAAAGGTGGCCTTGGCAAAGTTGCCCAGGGTGGCAGTGCAGCCCCTGGCTGAAGTGTAGCAGTCGTCTATGCCGGCCATCATCAGTAGCTTCTTGGGCACAGGAGCAGAGACAATGCCAGTGCCTCTAGGGGCAGGGATGAGACGCACCAGCACAGAGCCACATCGGCCTGTCACCTTGCAAGGTACATTGTGGGGCTTGCCAATCTTGTTCCCCCAGTAGCCTCTCCGCACAGGGACAATGGAGAGCTTAGCCAAGATGATGGCCCCTCGGATGGCAGTGGCAACTTCCTTGGAGCACTTAACACCAAGACCAACGTGACCATTGTAGTCCCCAATAGCGACAAAAGCCTTGAACCTGGTCCGCTGGCCAGCCAGAGTCTGCTTCTGCACTGGCATAATCTTCAGAACCTCATCCTTTAGGGATGCACCCAGGAAAAAGTCAATGATCAGACTCCTTAATAGGCAGGGAGAACAAGTAGATCTCCTCCAAGGACTTGATCTTCATGTCCTTAACCAGGCGGCCCAGCTTGGTGACGGGGATCCACTCCTTGTCTTCAGCTTTTCCTCCACGAGCCCCGCGGCCTCGCCCACGGCCACGACCTTGCCCACGACCGCGGCCCCTAAGACCGCTGCCGAATCCTCCGCGGAAGCCACCGCGGCCTCCTAATCCTGGGCCCCCGGGTCCTCCGGGTCCTCCCGCTGCACCGGCGTCATCCGCCATTTGGTGTTTTCCTGAAGAAGAAGCGCGATCGACAATCTTTTAAGTAGACCCTAATTTAAGCCCTCAAAGTTAAGCTCAATCTCCCTGTTACTTCACCAAGCTGAACTTGGATGGAATTGTTTCATTATCTGCCATCAGCACCCTACCTTGGGCAAACAGGCACTTGTTCATGTCTCCCCAAGAAGAGTCACACAAAGCAGTCACACTCTTACTTGACCATGAATAACACTTGTTTAAGAGGACACTGTCATCATGATGGCCAACCTGCTTCTCTGAGAATGCCCACAGTGTCTCTGGAATGCAAAGTAGCTCCAGGAATGTATTTATAGAGGAGGGGGAGAGGGGACAGGATGCTGCTCCATGAACTGGGAGCTTAAACAAAGGTGGTGGGCTGTGAGAAGAAGGCAGAGAGGAAGGGGAGGAGAAAGAAATGGAAATCCATACCTATTCAGCTGACGTCAGTCAGTGTGCGAGAGAACCCACTTCTATACGTGAATATGCAGAAGGGTCTTGCAGAGTTGCACAGTGACCACAGCAAGATTTAAGGATGGGCTTCAGGAAAATGCTCTGGGTCTTTCTGAGTCTATGTGACTACCCAGGATTTCTCTGTCACTATCACAGAACTTTGGACAAGACTAAGCCAGACTCTAGAGAATTACATAATGAGAGAAAGGGGACACAGAATGAGATGTCCACAGATGGTCCAGGGAAATAAGTGCTGCTTTGTTAAAGAGTATGGGCCAAAGTCTTGTGGGCTTTGCTCTGCTGTGTTAGGGTGAGGGAACTGTCACACTGGAAAACGTATGCAAACTTGAAATTGCCATCATGTATCGCCACCCAGCTTTACATAAACGTCATCCCCATGCACAGCTCCACCAACAATGTATGAGAAAGCACGTTCCTACTTCTTTCTGATATGAGCAACTGTGAAATTTTTCCATTTCCCACATGTGCTGCTTATTGAATCTCTGCTTTTAATATTTCTGTTATTATTTGATGTCTGAAATATTTTCATGTTTTATTATAGTTTTATATTTCTTTTTAAGAACTGCTTTTGAGGGAAGGAGAGATGGCTCAGTACTTAGGAGGGCACGCTGCTCTTACAGAGACCCAAGTTCAGTTCCAGCATCCATATCAGTTGGTTCACAGCCACCTGTAACTCCAGCTCCAGGGGGTCTGAAACTTTGGCCTCCATTGGCACCATGCATACTGCATTCATGTACACACACACACACACAACACACACTAAAAATAAAATCTTGAATCCCTGCTTTTCTCCATATCTTCCTTCTGGAGTGTTATTTTCTTCCCATTGGTTTTATTTACCACACGTGCTGCAAATGTATGATCATTTGCATTTGATCATTCTTATGGTGCTTCACAATTTAGCACAATCATTATAAAATCTCCTCATAAAGCATGGGTTGTGGCACCTTCATAAACAAATGGACCATTTTGTACATGGCTAGCATGATAATACCCACAAAGTAGTACTGACACCTGCTGAGAGCCCTGTGGGAAGAATCTGCCCTGCACTGAACTACACGAATGTTCAAGGCTTCTGCTCTGCAGAGGGAGACTGATCCATTGAACTGAAGTAAGAAGGCTGCACACAGCTGAAATGGACTCTTTCAGGTAGGCAGATGCCCAACCCAAGCTTAGCAACGAGGGCCATGCCAGTCAACTCCCAGTATGGATGGAAGAGTAGGGATGGGGCACACTTAGCATTGGGCAACAAAGTTAATGATGCATCCCCCTGGTACTTGCCCTGGCTCCGCCACTTAGGCTGGAAGTAGAATTACTTTTGGAGCTCTGGCGTGCAGTATGCTAGCAGTTCCCCTGCATCCCTACTGAGGAGACGGAAACACTTTTGAAAAACACCCATCAGGGCTGCCAGCTTGGAAGGGAGTGTGATACTCCAGAGGAACTGCTGCACTCTGAGTTTGTGGAGGAGCCAAGAGACACTAAATTCCCCTTTAAAACTAAAATGATCAACCAGAACTAAAGAGGAATTTTAAACAGGGAAACTCATTTTTCATAAGTGCTCAAAATGTGCAACCCTGAGGTACATAGGAAGTGCAAGGAGCAGATGTTTGCTGAGGCTGCTAGAAAATGCCTTCCTGTGGAAAGTGACTTGTCTCTCTACACAATCTTAGGCAGAAAGGCGACCAAGAGGTATATGATCTAATCTCGGTAGAGGGCCATGTGACGTGGTAACTTCCTGGAAGGACGTCATATCACACACAGGCTGTCAGTCAGGCTGGAAAGGCCAAGGAATTCAATGTATTTGAATTGCAGAGACCAAACAAACATATTTTCTTACATATTGTTCTGGGTTTGGATGTGTACTCTCCACATGCTGGTAAATGAAAACTCATTTTACAAAATGGCGGTACCACCCCTTCATCTTGTTCAGAGCACTTGGAAGGAAGCAGAGCAGGAACTGAGAAAGAGCCTGGAAAATGGCTCTGACCTGAATTCAAATTCCCAGCCTCAAGTGAAAAAGCCAGCTATGACTGTTTCAATCAGTGGAAGGCAGGTTATAGGGGTGACTTTTGATTTGGAGTTGAGGCCTGCTCCACAGGACAGAACTCATGTCTGGTACATTGTCTCTTGTCCATTGTTGAGGAGGTCAGAGGCCTCAAGGGGCAACCTACTACTGCCATCTTGCTAAATACGGAGGCTGTCAAATTGCCTTCCAAATCTTTGTTTCTATGCCTCAGTCTTGGCCAGATATGGTTCTCTCTGCAGGAGTCAGCAGTTAGTCAAAGCACTGAGAATTTTTTTTTTTTTTTTTTTTTTTTTTTTTTTTTTGTTTTCGAGACAGGGTTTCTCTGTGTAGCCCGGGCTGTCCTGGAACTCACTCTGTAGACCAGGCTGGCCTCGAACTCAGAAATCCACCTGCCTCTGCCTCCCAAGTGCTGGGATTAAAGGCGTGAGCCACCACCGCCCGGCGAGAATTTTTTTAACTGCTCGGCTCTAAATGGAACTCTGTATCAATCTCCACGGAGGCTCAGGGAACCTCAGGAAAGAGGGGACAAAAAGAGTTCAAGAGCTAGAGGATTGGAAAAGCGCTGTCTCCTGGACATGGCTGTTGCATTGCTGTTGTTATAGCAGCTGGAGTCACCGGCATAAAACCAACAGGATCAGCCAACATTGCAGCAGGCAATACCAACTCAACTGGACTCAGTGGGTTAAAAAGGAAAAGAGGCGAGGGTAGGAGTGAGTGGGAGGGGAAAGTGGGCGTGGATATGATCAAGATACATTGTTTACATATATTAAATTAACAATGAATAGTTACTAAAAAAAAAAAAAGCCAGGTGTTGCTGTACATGCTTGTAACCCCAGCATTCAGGAGCAGGGACAGACAAGTCCTGGGAACTCAATAGCCATCCTGCCATCCTAGCTGAAGTGGCAAACTTCAGGTTCAGTGAGGGTTCATATTCAAGGGAATATGGTGAGAATAATAGAAGGAAACACACACACAGTGTCCTCCTCTGGCATCTGGATGCACCATGTACATGCACATAATGGAACACATATACATATATACACATTAGTTACAAAACAGACCCAGAAAATTTATCTTTTTAAGAACTGAGAAAGGAAAGAGGTGAGAGGGTCCATGTACCCATATAATACTAAGGGAATTTTAACAAGCATTTCATAGCAAAGTCCAGTCTCCTCCCTGAAGCAATCCCTACAAAGAGCAGTGACCAGCAGGAAGGGAAACAAAGTTGGCTTAGCCAATAAAGTAATCAGAAAAGAGAAAACTTCAACATCCTTGGGGAGCTGGCTCCCTCCTGCTTCATGCAGGAGGGACAAAGCAGGCAGGGACAAAGCCAGTCACTTTGCTCCACGCTGGGCTTTGGTGTTTGAGAGCTAGCTACCCAGAGAGAACTGCTTGGAGAGTGATACAGCTCTTTTAAAGTTTTTATAGCAGCTTTTCTGACTTTGGTCAGAAAACCCATGAGCTATCCAGAGAGCTTTTAAGATATTTTTTCTAGCAAAAGAGCTGTCTCAAGCAGAGAGAGCTACTACAGATAGCTGTTTAGGGAGTCATCTTGAGCAGACTACAAGGATGTCAGCTTGCACCCCATCATTTAACTTTGAGTTGTTTCTTTTGCCTCTCCGAAACACCTCTTTCTCAAGACCCCCTCTCCAATCCAAGGCCGGTCCTTGGCAACTGGGATGCTGGTCATCCCTAAGTATTGCATTCATGTGTAGTCCTTTGTACACCTGGCTGCACAGTAGGTGTTTACATATACATCATAATAACTATGAATAATATGACATCATGTTGATGGCAATGTGACATCATTGGGAGATGGGAATTTTCAGCTCTATTACAATCTTATGGGACCACCATCACATATGTGGTACCTGTGCATTCATGGAAAGAGATTTGAATATGAATTTTATTCATGTTTGTGAGTCTGTATGAATGCATGTGGAAGCCGAGGATAGCCTTGGTCTTCAGACGCTGTCCACCTTTATTGTTTTGAGGTAAAATGTCTTACTGACCTGGAGCTCACCCAACAGAACCTGGCCTGACCAGCAAGCCCCAGGGATCAGCCTGCTTGCACAGTTCTGAGCTGGAATAACAAGCAGGTGCCAGCATGCTCAGATGGTTTTTCCAACTTGTGTTCTGAGGAGAGCACTGACGTCTTCATACTTGCAGTGTAAGCATTTTACCAACAGAGCTACTTCCCCAGCTTGTAAGTGAATTTAAATACACAAGACATATTCTTTAAGGCAGAGGGAGACTGTCTCATAAAACGACACAATGAAACCTCTTATTTTTGTGCAATTAATTTATACTATACTATTTTTTTTAAAAAAGTGTCTCATTATGTATCCCTGATTAGCCTAGAACTTGCCATCTTGTTTGGTTATCTCCAAATTCAGAAATGCCCCCGCCTGCGTGAGTACTACAATTAAAGATGCCTAGCACTAATACAATGTTTACAAGCAAATCTCCCCGTGTTCTTCCTGAGGGTACCTCAAGCTCAGTCTACCTCATCAACCAGACATGAGGCAGGGCATGTAGGGTGACCACTCTGCCAGCCCTGCCCCTCCATCACTTTGGCACTCAGGGTCAAGCCCTTCCCGAAGCTGTAACATCAGAGGCTACATGTCAACCAGAGACTTGGTACCATCCCTCAGGCTCGGTAGGGTCTGCACACTGTAGTGTATATATACCAAGCACAGTTTAACTTATTGTCAGCATTTCCAAGGTATAATCTGGGTTTTAGGACCTCAGGCATGCTACGTCTTCAGCAGCCTACATTAAAAAATTTGAAGAACTAATCTACCATCCTACCTTCCATGGTAGCTGTACTGTTTTATACTACCACTAACAGTGAATAAGGGATCATTCATTCACATTGTTCCTGACTCTTGCTCTGTGTGCGTGTGTGCATGTACATGTGTGCTTATGAGTGTGTGTATGTGTGCACCTTCGTGAGCACATGCATGCCGTGTGTATGTGTGTGTGCACTCGTGTGTGTGTGTGTGTGTGTGTGTGTGTGTGTGTGTGGTGTATGTGGTATGAGTTTGTGTGTGTGAGACCTCCTTATGGGTGTGAGGAGAATATCTTGTGGCTTTGGTTTGCATTTTCTTCATGATTAGTATTGCTGAGTATGATTTTCATGTTTATAGAGCACTTATGAGGAAGGCTTCTTAGAGTTTTCTTTAAGAAAAACTTTAGAATCCCACTGTTTGTGCTTTCGTGGCTGTTTCTTTGTTCCTGTCATTTGGGGATCAAATTCAATGCATCAAGTGCTTTGCCATCAAGCCACGCCCAGTAAAGGATAATAATTTCACTGGCTCAGAATTCAGTATAAAGAACCTTTTTGTATCCCTTCTTTTGTTTCTGAGGCAGGGTCTCACTGTGTAGCTCTGGCTGGTCCAGAACTTGTGTAGTCCAAGTGGCCCCCAGTTCACAAAAACCTGCCTGCCTCTGTCTTGATTGCTGAGATTAAAGGCATACACCCCCACATCCAGCTCTGCTTTCTCTCTTCCTTTTCTTCTTTGCATGATATCTGAAGAGATATCTGATGTAATTCTCTTTTAACAAATCTATGTGATGTTTCATAATAACATGCATACATAGTGTATTTTGATCATATCCCTTACTTTATCATCCTCTCTTAATCCTCTCCCAGCAAACCCCTGCTTTCTTCCCAGCAAGCATTCCTGTGTTGATGTCGGACTGAATGGATGTGTCCCACTCCATTCAAGTGGGATTATTCACTTTAGCAGGGATGGCTGCTTAGTCATTTGAGCAAGGGCAACTTACAGTGGTTACACCACTGAGCAATACGACTCCCCATGCCCTAGCAACTATTAACTACTTACAGTGAGCCTGCTGAGCCCCTGCCCCACCCGTGATGGACTGTTGATGGGCAGTAATCACTGCCATTGTGAGTGCATAAGTCTAAGAGCCACGCCCTGTCCAGAAGGTGTTTCATGCTACTCCTCCCTATCCTCTGACCTTTGTGTATTTTTTCTGCCCCTCTTCCATGATGTCCACCAAGCCTTAGAAAGAGTGATATAGATGCCCCATTTAGGGCTGAGCACTCAACAGTGCTTTGATATTCTAGGAGTCTCTCTGCATTAACTGTTACCTACTGGAAACAAAAGCTTCTCTAAGCAAGGCTGAGACCAGCACTAATCTATATGTATAACCATAAATAGTTAGAAGGCAGTTTGATAACATGTCCATTTAGCAAAAACAACAGATTGGATTCCCCTAGCAGGGCCTATGCCCTTCACAGACGTGGGCTTTTGGCAAAGTTTACAGTGCCAGGCATGAATCCACTCCTGTGGAGCAAGCTTCAAATCCAATCCAAAGATGGCAGGCTACCCCACAGCTTTGATGTGACCAACTCACCAATAAAATACCTTACTTACTGTGTTGCTATTATAATTTGCAGCTCTAACAGCTGGATAAAACCACTGATAGCTTTTCTGCATACTGCCAGAAGTTACTATGCAGAAAAGCTATCAGTGACAAATCAGAGAAAGATCTGAAAGAATCAGAGAAATATTTGACAACTCTGAAGAGAACAGCAGAAGAAAGACAGGACTTAGGAATAGCACACACACACACACACACACAGAGAGAGAGAGAGAGAGAGAGAGAGAGAGAGAAAGAGAGAAAGAGAGGCAGGATAGTTTTATAGAGACAGGTTGTAGGAGAAGACATAATGAACCAGAGTATGAAAATGAGCTAGAAGATTATAACAGATTGCCAGAGTTAGTTTAAGACCAAGCAGAACAATTCAGTCAGAAGTGGAGAGAAGCCAGTTTGAATCAGTCAGCTTGGAGAGGAGTTTGGGCCAGAACAGCTAGGTTGAATCAGCCAGCCAGAGTTCAGAAAAAGCTATAAAGGGTGAGTGTGCATCTGATACTAAGTCTTGGAGGCTGAAACACTCTAGACCTAGGTTAGCACACAGAAGCTGGAAGCTGAAGCCTTCAAGGTCTGGACTTGCAGAAGATTAGATTGTAAGGAGGCTAGAAGCTTTCAGGCCTGAGCCTAGAGAGACTTAGAACAGAGAAAGAAACACTCTGGGCTTACCCCAAGCCATGTATTCATACAGCTTGGGCAAGGCTCTCATCTCATCACTTCATCTGAAGAAATAAAAGTTACTTTTACAAGATCTGAATTAAAGACATGAAATCTGTCTTGACATCTGGATGAAAGATGTGTCTTCCTTCCACCAAAGATCTGGACTAGAAGTAGATTTACCTACTTCAAACCAAGCAAAACAATCTCTGGCAGGCATGCTTCTTATTTTTTGATTGTAGTTCATTCCAGATATAGTCAAGTTGACAATCAAGAATAGCCATCACAGAAGTTTTACATTAGCTATAGTTGAACAAAAACTTCTAAAATAAAGTCTGCTTTACAATACAATGTTATTTCCTCATGTAAATTATTGACTATCTGTTGTGGATAGCCTCAGCCTTGTATTTTGATCCTAGTTTCCACTTTCCTGGGAGGGCTGCCGAGGATGATTGAATCTGTACACAGATGACGTCTGTGTGAACCTTCTGTCCAATTAAAACTTGTAAAATAAAGGCTAGAGCCAGTGATTGGGCATTAGAAGGGGAGGCAGATAAAAAGGCTTAGGAGAGGAGAGAGTGAGAGGAATTCGATATAAAAGGTAGAGGCAGAAGTAGAAGCAGAAGGAAGTCCTTGGAGGAAGGAGTAGGAAGCCCGACTGAGGAGCCGGAACTGGGAGGACAACACGCGCCTGGATAAACCAAAGTTATAAGCCGGGATTAGAGTAGTGTAGTGGTAAATCTGCCCAATCAAGATGTGCGATTTATACCCATAATTATTGAGTTGTGTTTTCCTTTACTGGTCTTATTTGGGTGGGAGATTTACCGCAACAAATTTGGCGGTTTAAATAATTTCTTCTACTACAACTACCCATTTCCTAAATGCTGATAGCATGGTAACCACAGCACCACATGTTTTTGTTCATTTTCATGTACTGAGATCCAAAACATCTTGCCATGGCCTAGAATCATGAAAATCATACTGCATATCTAGCACAACAAAATGGCTAAAAATCAAAAATTCAAAATTTAAAAATAAAAACTATATGGGTTCTGGGAATCAAACTCAGATTGTCATATCAGGCTTGCAAGCACTTTTACCCACTCAGTCATCACTCTAGCCCTTAAAATTTAGGTATCAAAATAAAGTGAGATAGCTCAAAGGGCTTGCCGCCAAGCCAATGACCTGAGTTCAGTCCCTAAGACCCACATGGTAGAAAGACAGAACTGACTCCCGAAAGTTGTTCTCTGGTTCTTCGGCCCATGTGGGAGCACCCAGAATGTACATACATGTGCACACATGCATGCACACACACACACACACTCCCCATGCTCACATACACACAAATAAATGTAATTTAAAAAAATTAGTAAATAGAGCTTGGATATTTACAAGATTACAAAAGTTCTGAAAAAAGTGCCTGAAAAATATATGCCAAGTCATAAAGAAGGCTTCAAAAGTCAATCCCAGCCCAAGAATAGACCTGTGGTGTCAAATATTGCAGTGAAAGAGACCTGCTTTAAAATGCAGGGGGTTTCAGGGGAGCAAGGGGGAGTGGCAGATGTAAATCTCTCTCCCTTCCTCCTCCCCACTTCAGTTTGAATACAGCTTTGAGTACCTCTCACACTGGAGAATAATGCAGTCCTCAACAGCACCTCAGATCTGCTACTGCTCTGTAATGCAAGAACATCTTAGTACATAATAGATAAAAATGTGCACCCCATAAAATAAAACTTCTGGCAGCTTCTCCCCTCCAGTGCCAGTTCTTATACATGTAGCTTGTGGTGTTGATACTTGACAATATTTGTAATCAGAAACCTAGATCCAAAAGACTGAAACTGAATTTTCACCCCCAAATAAAGCAAATAACTTAAGGTTTATCGCATAACACAGATTCGCATTAGGTCAACACATGTACAAGAAGAAATGAGAAGAGGACATGGAGGTGTTCAAAGCAAAATTGAGTGGCAGAACACATCCGGCAGGTAGATGCTTACACAGAGTGGAATGGGGCGTCAGGAAAGGCTCCACACAGACTTATGTGCACGCTTCAGAAGTGAGATCATTTGTGGTAGATCTATGTGCAGGGAGCTAAGGATGAAGGCCTTTTTCAAAGCCAAGTGGTATGTGGTGGGATGACCCTTGGGTGCTTGGTGGCCCTGTAGGTGCATCATAGAGAGGTTATGTCGCTCTCTGATATCCCCTCATTTAGGCTACCCCTTCTTCCCAGCCTCAGATCACCTTTTGCATGCCTACTGTAAACTTAAAGAGCTTGTTTCTGTCTGGGAAAAATAACATTTTTTTCTATTGTCAAGCATTCTGGTCTAGTCCTCTTGGAAGGTCTGGTCATACTTTTGGAAGTTGCCCTGGTCTCTGGGGAAGATGATCTTGACTTCATACCCACGTGGACACAAAGTAGACCTAGTGGACTTTGAGCAGTTTCGGCAGACTCTCTGCCTATTTGCAGGTAGTTTAAACTGCAGTTTTACTTATCTCCACACGGATTCTTTTTCTCTGTTTCTGATTCTCTTAGTATAACTGTAATGTTTTTGTAGACCAGGGTGGACGATTGTTAACTGCAAGAAGGTGAGGACAATGTGTTTTAAAATCTTCTAATGTTAAGCATATTCTACAAAAATTAAGTTCCTTTGGTTGAGGTCTGTAACTAGTAATTACAACAGATTCGCTAGCATAATCACACCATCGAGGCTGGTGGATCAATCTGGCGTGTGTGTGGGACTTTCCAAAACCTGAGTGGAACAGATGGAGTTCTGAATTGTTTCTGCAGAAACAAACTGTGTCAAGCTTCTCAGAATTCTCAGGGGTTTATAGACATATCCCCAGTGAGCCTAGACTTTGAAAATATTTTTAAATGTTGTATTTCAGATGTTAGTTAAAAAAAAAATGGATAAGCCTATTTAAAACCTTCTAAATCACCTTATAAAAAACAATTAAGTCAGGGCTGGAAAGATGGTCAGTGTTTAAAAGCACTGGCTGTTCTTCCAGATGACCCAGTTTGATTTCCAGGACCCACATGGCAGCTCACAGCTGTCTGTAACTCTAGATCCTGGGGATCTGATGCCTCCTTTGGCCTCTACAGGCCTCAGGTGCTCACGTGGTGTACACTCATACATGGAGGCAAAACACTCATACATGAAGTATAATCTAAAAACAAGCAAGTAAGTAAATAAGAATTTAAGATGAAAATCAAACAGGTCATGGCTAGTAGTGTCTTATGCCTTTGGTCCCAACACTCAGGAGGCAGAGCCAGGTGGGTGTTTGTGAGTTTGAGACCAACCTGGTCTACATAATACGTTCCAGGCCATCCAGCACTACATAGAGATGAGTCTGTCTCAAACAAACAAACATTCTGACTATGTACAGAGTCACAGTGAGGAAACAGAGAGTTACTGGGGATTCCATGCCAGGCAGCAGATTTTTACAAACCAGTAACCTCATTTCTCCTGGTCTCTGGGAAATAACATCTGGGCGAGAGTTTGAGGTCCTGTGCTCATTGATCAGCAAACCACAGCGTCACCCACCAGCCTTGAACAATAACTGACATTGTTATTCCTCTTAAATATGAAAATGTCACATTAAAAGTAGCCTTTCTAAAAAACTATTCCAATCTTAAAAATTGACCAATATGACAAATATTTTCATTTCATTTGATTAAAAAAGTATTATCCCAAGACTGAATTCAGCAGCCATTCTTCCAAAGTCAGGAGGAAGCTGCCCAGAAAATTCATTACATAGCTGTGCTCTAATCATTGTCAAGATTGGGCTGTCTGTCATGCCACCTTTGAATGGTGCTGGCTTGGTGGCTTTCAGGTGAATCTGGCTGAGGTT
Organism: Mastomys natalensis; assembly: GCA_021653895.1. Classification (NCBI taxonomy): domain Eukaryota; kingdom Metazoa; phylum Chordata; class Mammalia; order Rodentia; family Muridae; genus Mastomys; species Mastomys natalensis. The sequence continues at coordinate 2,521 of JAJTUV010003382.1, read as the reverse complement.
CCATCTTCCTGTGACAGAGAACTCAGAAGCACTTAAGTAGGGAGCTTGCTCACAGTATTTGAGATTATGATACTGTGTCATTTGGGAGCTGACTGAAGGAGGAGAAGGAGGAAGAGGAGAGGAGAGGAGGAGGGAGGAGAAGGAGGAGGAGGAGGAGGAGGAGAGAAGAAAAGAGGAGGTGGGGAAGGGTGAGATGCTTCCAGGGGCCAGGGTGCTTACAAACCATTTCAGAATACAAAAAAATCTCAGGAAAGTGGAATTGGGTGACACACAATGACAGAAATCCATAAGATGGGAGTGACAGTGCACACAAGTCCCAGAATTTGGGAGTCAGAGGCAGGGGGACAATTGAAAATTTAAGGCTAGCCCTGTGTCCATAGTGAGTCTCAGACCAGCCAGGTTACACAGAAAAGCCTCATCTAAAGAGTCAAAACAGAGTGGTAAGATGTCTCGGCAGGTAAACGGGACTCGTGCATGCTTAATGACCGAATGTGATCCCTGAACCCAGGACAGGAGACAGCCAACTCTCAAAAGTTGTCCTATGACCTATACAATGATAACACAACAAATAAAAACTGTTTTAAGAAAGCAACAAAACCAACAGCAACATTGTAAATGGGACTGGGAAGACGGCTCTGTAAAGTGGTCCTGTACAAACGTGGGGATGAGCTTGTGCCCTGCCCCCACCTCTTCCATACCCTTCCGCCCTGCACACTGAGCCCTGTACTCTACAAAGATGCAAGTTCATGTTCCGTTCTAGTGAAGTGATGTTAATGCAGAGGACATTGGTCAGCACAGGCCGTGTTGGAATCCCAAGCTCAGTCTCTTCGTGGTTTTTTAAGTGCTGTACTCTTCGCCTATTGGCTTTGACCTGGAAGTCAAGGCAGCCTGATGCTCAGGGCCACTACTGCCCAGGAGATGAGCTGCCGGTGTCACATGTATTTCCAGAAGTTGATTGGTGCTCCACAGCAGGCAGCATGCCTCCCTGATGCGGAGAGTAGCCGGAGGGAGCCCCCTCCTCGTGCCTGTATCTTGGGTTTAATGGAGCTGATATACAGGAATGTCTGTATGGAGCCTGGATGAATCCGCTGAAGGAAGTCAGTCAGAGCTGGCAGGAGGGCGGAGTCTTTCTCCCTTCCTGGGAAACACAAATGACCTCTGTCGGGGCTACACTGGTATTCTGTGATACGAACTCAGAATTACCTAGGGCTGTGGGTCTAAATTCCATCATCTGTTGCAGCACTCGGAAAAGCTTAATGGTAACCCGATAATTAAGAGGTCAATTGCTGGTTATCTGCGCAGGAGTCCTCTTCCTTTTTTTAAGGAGACGTCTGGGAAAATGAGAATGGAGTAGAACAGAAAGGAAGCACCTCTGTTAATGATCTAAAAATCATTTGGGCACCGTCTGATGGACAGCTGCCTGAAAGCTGGAGTGAGCGGCCACCTGCAACTTTCCAAATTGCTAATATCACCAAGCGGTTCTTTCCCTCATATTGTAAGTAGAAAACCTTTTGCAGGTCTCTGAGACTTACTTCTGGTTCTATTCTACCACTCACTTTCCTCTTCACTGTTGTAAAACACAAAGTGGACAAACAATCGATTAAATGTCTGCTGGTTAAAATGCAGAAGACGGCTGTCACTGTGCATCTGGGATGTCCTGCAAAGGTTCAGGTGTGAAGGGCTTGGTGTTCTGTTGTGGCTATTGGGAGGTGTACAACCTTTGGTCGGAGGAAGCAGCAGAGCCAAGTGGCTAAGGACACACCGCTGAAACTGAAACTGAAACCCACTGGCTGAGCAGGGAAGGAGGGAAGCAGCCTGAAGGCTTTAAAGGTCTCAGTAGCTACTGGTAATGGACAAGAACTTTCTTTCCAGTTTCTCTACCACTGCTGCAACCTTATCATGGAACTTTTAGAAACTTGGCAGACTCTTCCCCCTTCACTACCAGGTTTGACAGCTCTTCTCTGATTGGTCCTTTTAAAAAAAAAAAAAAAACCTTATTTCATACCTACTGTCTCAGTTATTTTTCTATTGCTGTGATAAAACTGGATGACCAAGGCAACCCACTTGGTTTGTAGTAGTGTTTATTTGGGCTTATGGTTCCAGGAGGTTAGCCATGATGATGGAGCGAAGGGATGGAGGGAGCAGCAGGAAGCTGGGGGTTCACATCTTGAATCTCATGAAGCGTGGGGAGGGGGAGAGAAAGGAGAGGGAGAGAGAGCTCACACTATGGGAACACACTGAATGGCTTGAGTCTTTTGAGATCTCAAAGCCCAACCTCAGTGACATACTTCTCTCAGCAAGCCATACCCCCTAGCTCTATTGAAACACCCCCACCACTTGAGGACAAATATGTATCTATCTGAATCTATGAGGGCCAGTCTCATTCAACCACCACATCTACTCTCAGCCAATCTAGGCCCAGCTGGTACCCTAGCTCAGCTGCATATCCAGACACCCTGAACCTTTACTAACAGTACAGGCACAGTAGCTGACAGGAAGAAGAGATTTCAGAGCCTTAGCT
>JAJTUV010003381.1:0-74322 GCA_021653895.1 Mastomys natalensis | reverse complement strand
CCCCCAAAATATAGCCTCTCTAGACCTCATGTATAGTTGGCCACTATCTCTTAGTGTCTCTGCTCTAGGCCTCTGTCTAGGTCCTTTCTCTAGGCCTCTCTAGGCCTTCACTAGGTCAATCTCTATGTGCTCTCTAGCCCTCTCTAAGCCCCACTTGGCATTTGAAGGTCTCTCTAGCCCTCTCTAGGCTCCACTATGCTGTCTCTATGGCCCACTAGGCCTCTCAGATCCTCATTATGGCCTCTCTAAATGGTCCATATCCAGGCACTCTCTAGTCTCTAACTATGGCCGTATCTATATTCCTCTAGCACCTTCTAGGCCTAAATATACTGTCTCTATGGTTCTCTCTAGGCTCTCTCTAGGCCCTCACAATAGCCGTCTCTATGGTCCCATCTAGCCTCTCTAGTCTCTCACTATGGCCATCTGTATATCCAATCTGGCTGCTCTAGCTCTCACTATGGCTGACTCAATGGTCCTCTCTAAGCAAACTCTAGACACTCATTATGGCCTTCTGTATGTACTCTGTAGGCCCTCTGTAGACATTCAGCATGTATCAATGTTCCTATCTATGCCCTTCTATGCCCTCAGTATGGCAGTCTCTATGGTCCGTCAAGGCCCTCCCTAGCCTTCACTAAATGTTTCTATGGTCTCTCCAGGAACCTTCTAGGCCCACAGTATGGCCATCTTATGGTCCTTCAAGGTACACACTAGGGCACACCTAGGCAACTCTATGGTCCTCTCAAGGCCCTCTCTATTCCCTCACTATTACCATCCTATGTCCTCTCTAGGCCCTATCTAGGTCTTCAATATGGCACTCTCTATGGTCCATCTAGGCCCTTCTAGGTCCTCACTGTGGCCATCTCTATGGTCCTCTTATAGGACCATTCTAGTTCCCTCTCTACGCCCTCTCTAGGCCCTCACTATGGCTGTTTCTATGGTCATCTCTAGGCCCCTTCTAGGCCCTCACTATACCAACTCAATGGTCACATCTAGGCACTCTCTACTCCCTTGTTATGGCCTTCTCTATGGTCACCCTAGGCCCACTCTAGTCCTTACTATGACTGTCTCTATGGTTCCATCTAGGCCCTTGCTGGTACCTCACTATGGCAATCTCTATGGTCCCATCTTGGCCCCCTATATGCCCTAACTATATCCGTCACTATATTCTGCTCTAGATGCTCTCGAGGCACTCACTATGACCATTTCTATGGTCCACCATAGGTCTCTCTAGGCCATCACTATGAACATGTCTATGGTCCTCTCTATGCCTCTCTTGGCCTTCACTATGGCTGTCTTAGGGTCCATCTAGTTCTTTCTAGGCCCTCACCTATGCATCTCTATGGCCCCATCTAGGCCTTCTGGCCCCCTTGCTTCTCTATTGTCCTCCCTAGGCCTCTCTAGGCCCTCTCTAGGCCCTCACTATGGCCTTCTCTATGACCCACCTAGGCCTTTCTATTCCATCACTATGGCCTCTCTATGGTGCTCTTTAGGACCCTTCTACAATCACTTATGGTCGTCTCTATGGCCTTTCTAGGCATCTCTATGCCTTCACTACGGCTGTCTCTAGATTCCAATGGGTCCTATCTATGTCCTCACTGTGTTCATCATTTTGGTCCTCTGTAGGCCCTCTCTAGGCCCTTCGGGGGCCCTCAATATGGCCTCTCTATGATCCCATTAGGCCCCTTTTAGGCCTCATATGGCCATTACTATGGTGCTCTCTAGGCACACTCTAGCCCAAGAAAGGGTCCGTCTTTCTAGCCCATCATCACTATGGCCATCTCAAGGGTGACAACTGGGCCCTCTCTTGGCCCCAGTATGGTCCTTTCTAGGCCCATCTCTAGGCACTCACAATGGCCATCTATTTTATGCTATCTAGACTCCCACTATGCCCTCTAAATTGTCGTGTCTTTTGTCCCTCTTGCCATCTCTAGACCCTCACAACGGCCGTCTCTGTGGCCCTATCTATGTCCTTCTTTAATGTCTCTAAGGCCCTAGGGCCACTGTAGGGTTCATTTCTATGATCCTTTCTAGGCACTTTTCTATGCTCTTACTATTTGGGCGTCTCTATATTTCTTCATAGGACCCACTCCTTAGGCCCTCATTATGGCCATCTCTATGGTCCCATAAAAGGTCCACTACAGGCACTCACTATGGACATCTGAGTTGTCACATCTAGGCCCTCTCTAAGGCCCTCACTTTGGCTGTATATATTGTTCTCTCTAGGCCATTTGAGTCCCCCACTATTACCTACCTATGTCCTCTCTGGCCCTCTCTGTGCTCTCACTTGGTGACCCCTATGATCCTTCTCAGTCTTATCTTGGCCCTCACTATGGCCATCTCTATGGTCTTTTTATGCCCACTCTAGGCACTCCCCAAGGCGGTCTTTTGGGCCCCCTTCTACCCTATCTAGGCCCCTATGCCCCTCTAGGGTCCCCCATTGGCCCCTTCTAACCCTACTAGGCCGTCTTTGGGGCCCACCTGGCCCCTCTAGGCCCCACGGGGGCCCCTTTTTGTCCCTCTCTAGGCCCCTTCTGGGCCCCTCACTATTCCTTCTCTATGGTCTCTCTGGGCCCCCCCTTTTAAACCCCCTTTTGGGTTGTTCTTTTTGGCCCCTTTTTTGGGCCCTTCTAGCCTAATTTTGGCTGTCCCTAGGGGTCCCTTACCCCCGCCTGGGGGGGCCCCTCTCTAGGGGCCCCCGGTTTTTAGGCCTCACTATCCCCCTTTTCTATGGTCCTCTTTAGGTTTCTCTACCCCCCTTGTGTCCTTTAAGGGTTTTTCAAAGGCCCCCCCCTGGGACCCATTGGGGGCCCGTTTTTTTGGGCCCTCCCTAGGCCCCCTTTCCCTCCCTAGGGTCTTCTTTAGGATTTCCCCCTTCCCCTCCCCTAGGCCCCCCCCTACCCCCCACTTGGTTTCTAGGGTTCCCCTTTGGCCCTCTTGGGCCTCACTAGGGCCCTTCTTTATGATCCTTACCCGGGGCCCCTTTTAAAAGGCCCTTTTTTCCCAACCCCCTCTCTAGGCCTCACTGGGGTTTTTTCCCCCTATGGCCCCCCCTCTAGGCCCTTTCTAGGCCCCAGGGGGGGTGTTCTAGGGTTTTCCAACGGGGCCCTTGCTAGCACCCCACTATGGAGTCTCTTTTTCCCCCTACCCCCCTCATCCCCTCACTAGGGTTTCTTTTTTATTCCTCTCTGGGCCTTTTCTAGGGCACTCACTATTCCCGGGCTCTTGGCAAACACATGCCCTTCTGGGCCCTCACAGGGCCCCTGCTATGGCCCTGTCTATGCCCTTTTCCAGGGCCCCCTTTTTTTGGGGTGTCTGTATGGTTTCCATCTATTCTTGTACCCCCCTCCTATGTGCATCTTTTATTGCCCCCAACTAGGCCCTCTCTGGGCCCCTCACATGGCTGTAAAAAGGGGGTTCTCTGGGCCCCTTTTCCCAAAAAACCTTTTCAACCAATGGCCCTTTATTTAAAAATGGCCCTTTTTTTTTAGGTCCCTTTGGGGCTCTCCTTGGCCTCTGTTGGTCCTATCTGGGCCCCCCTTTTCCCCCTTTTAACTATGGCCAGTCAATGGCCCTTTTCTAAAAACCCACTCTAAAACCTCTTTAGGGCCGTCTGATGGTATTTTTGTGGGCCCCTCTCTAGCCCAAAAAATAGGGTCTCAATGGTCCTCTCGAGCCCCACTAAGAAGTCTCTCGGGTTTATCCGGCCCCCTTTTCTAGGCCTTTTTTTGGGGCCCTTTTTTCAGGGTTTCCCCCCCTTTGGGAACCCCTTTTTCTGGGCCCCCAAAAATTGGGGGCCTTCTCTTTCCTCTAAACCCCCATGGGGGGCCAAAAGGGGGGGCCCATCTTATGGTATTTTTAAAAGGCCCCCTTTTTTTTTCCCCCTAAAATACCCCCTTGGCCCCTTTTGGGCCCCTCTTAAAACACCATTTGGGCCCTTTTCAGGCCCCCCCCGGGGTTTTTTTTTGGGCCCTTTTTTTTTATGGGGGTCTCTTTCCCCCCAAAATTTTGGGCCCCTTTTGGGCCCCCCCACATCCCCTTCCCCATGATTTCCCTGGCCCCCCCCTTTTTTCCCCCTTTTCCTTACCTTTCTGGGGCCCCCCTTTGGGATTATTTTTTGGGTCGTTTTTTATGGCCCTTTCGGGTTTTTCCCTTTTCTCTCACTACCCCCAATTCTACCCCCTTTTAATCAGGAAAACCTAAAAGGGGTTCCTAAATTTGGCCCCCAAAAATTGGCCCAAACCAAAGGGCCAAAGGGGGCCCAAAAACTTTGGCGTCTTACCCCCCTTTCCTAGGCCCCCTTTCCCGCCCAAAAATTGCCCTTAGGCCCTCTTAGGCCCTCACTAGGAAACCTATGGCTGTTCTATGGTCTCCCCTAGGCCCCTTTTTGGCCCACTTTTTTTTGTCCCCCTCGGGGGTTTTTTTTTTTTAGGCACCCCCAAGGCTCTCACGGGGGCCCCTTTTTGGGGGGTTTTTCCCCCTTCCCTTTTATAGGCCCACTCTAGCCCCCCCTGGGGGCCCCTTTTTTTTAAATGGTAACCCCTTTTCCCCCTTTTTGGGGGAAAATTTTTCTCAAGGCCCCCCTATGGTCTTTAAAGGGGGAAATTCCCCATGGGCCCTTCTAGCCCCTCCCCGGGGGCCCCACCCCCAAATTTTTTTAAAATTTAGACCCTCTCTGGGCCCCTCACAAAGGGCCCTATTATGGCCCTTTAAAAAGGAAACCTATGGGCATTAACTATTGCCATCTCTTCCCCCCAAAAAGGGAAATTTTTTAGGGGCCCACTCGCCCTCTCTAAGCCTCAAAAAAACCATCCTATTTTTCCCCCAAAATGGCCCTTTCTGGGCCCCTTCCCTAATTTTTTCCCTATATCCCCCCTTTTTTGGGCCCTTTAAAAGGGACCTCCGGGGGGCCCCTTTTTTGGGTCCCTAAGGACCTTTTTGGGCCCCTCTCTGGGCCCCTCAAAGGGGTTTCCCCTAGGTCTTCTTTGGGGACCTCTCTGGGCTCCCCTCTGGGCCCCTTTTAAAGGGGCCCTAAATAGGGGTACCCCCCTGGGGCTTTTTTTTTAATCCCCAAAAGCCCTTTCCTATTGTTTTTTTTGGGCCCCTTTTGGGCCCTCCTTTGGCCGAAAAAGGGTCCCCTCACCCCCCCTTAAAAGGAACTATTTCCCTTCAAAAAGGGTTTTTCCTCTCGGGGCTCTTTTTTTAAGTCCTTCATCTGGCGTTTTTTTGGGGGGAATTTTGGGGGTTTTCCCCTATCCTAGTATCTTTCGTCTTTTTTGTCCCCTCAAACCTTTTTCTGGGGGGACACTCACTGGGGGGTTTTTGGGGCCCCTTATGGGACCTCCTGGGGCCCCCCTTCCCTTTGGCCCTAAGGGCAAATTAGGCCCCTTTTCTGCCCTTTTAACCCCTTCACCCCCATTTGGGCCCATCAGGTCCTATCTAGGCCCCCTTTAAACCCTACTTAAACCTCTCTTGTTCTTCAGGCCCTTTAGGCCCTTCCTAGGGCCTCTCTCCCCCCTTTTTGGCCCTCTGGGCCCTCATTGCCCTTCTATTTTTCCCCCCGGGCCTTCGGGGCCCTCCTAGCCCTCTTTTGGTCCCTTATGCCCCTTTTAACCTCCAGGGCCTTTTTTTTCTTTTTGGGTCTCAAAACCCCCCAAAAACAAATCCCCTTTTTTCTTTTTTTTATGGTCCCTCACTATGGCAGTCTTTACGGTCCTCTCTAGGAGTGTCTAGGCTCTCTCTAGTCCTTCCTAGCCCCTCACTATGGCAGTCTCATGGTCTTTTCTAGCCCCTCTCTAGGGACTACTGGTAGTATTTTATCGTCCTATATAGGCCCTTTAAAGGCCTCACTAATGTCGTCTCTGTGTCCACACCCCTCTGGGCCCTTTATATGGCCCCTCCTGACAATAGTCCTATCTAGGCCCTCTTTAGCCATGTCCTGTCACCGTCTCTTTGTCTCTAGCCCTCATATGACTTCTCTATGGCCTCTCTAGCCCTCTCTAGGCCCACCTAGGCCTAATATGGCCAATCTAAAACGTCTTCTCTAGCATCCTCTAGACCCTCACTATAGTCTTTCCCTATGATCCTCTATAGTGTCTAGGACACTCACTAGGCTTTCCTCTCTGGTCCTCTAAGCCCTCTCTTGCGTTCATATGGTCGATTCTATGGTCCTAAATAGCCCTTCTTTATACCCCACACTATGGACCTCTCTGTGTTGGTCGGGCCCTCACTATCTTCTCTATGGTCCAGTCTGGGCCCCCTATAATATGTATCACTATGGCCACCTCTATGGTCCCTTTCCTGGGCCCCCTATTAGAATTCACTTGGCCATCTCTAAGGTCCCATCTAGGTCCTCTCTAAGACTCACTATTGCTGTTTCTATGATCTCTCTAGGCCTTCTAGGCCCTTAGTATGACCGTGCCTATGGTCCCTCTTGGTTGCTCTCTATGCCCTCAGTATGGCCGACTCTATGGTCTATTTCAGCCCTCTAGGCCTTCACTATGGCTGTCTCTATGTCCCATCTAGCCTCTCAAGGACTCACTATGCTGTCTTTGGTTCTCTCTAGGCCTTCAGGCCCTTACTATGGCTGTCTCTATGTTGCTTTCTAGACCCGTTTAGGCCATCTCATGGACGACTCTATGATCCTCTTGACCCTCTCAAGGCCCCACTATGGCCTTCTCCATGGTTCTCTTGAGGCCTATCATAGGATCTCAAAATGTCTGTCCTCTATGGAGTCTGTCCTATCTCTTTGCCGTTACTACTGCATCTCTATGGTCCCATCTAGGCCTCTCTAAGACCTCACTATTGCTGTCTCTCATGGTCTCTCTAGGGCCCTTTAGGCCCTTATAGGTGTCTCTATCGTGCATCTAGGCCTCCTTCATGGCTCCAACTATGGTTAGTCCTCTATGCTCTACTCTAGCCACCTCTAGGCCTCCTCTAGGCCAATTCCTACTTGATGGTACATCTCTCAGTAGAACCTTACTAGGCCCTCATTATGGCCCTATATACCCTATCTAGCCCCTGTCTAGCCTGTCTGTATCGTGCACTCTAGGCCCTCACTAGCCCTCAGTATGGCCATCTCAATGGTGCCTCTAGACCCCACTTGGCACTCACTATGGCCGTGACCATGGTCCTCTCCTGGCCATTTATAGGCCTCAATATGGCTATCTCTATGGTCCTCTCTAAGCCATCTTGAGGCCCTCACTATGGCTGTCTTTGTGATTCTCACTAGGACCTCTCTAGGCACTCTGTAGGTGCTATCTAGTCCCTCTCTATGGTCGTTTCTATGGTCCTCTCTAGGCCCTCTGTAGGCCCTCACTATGATTGTCTCTGTGGCCTCTCTAGGACAGTCTTATGCCTCCTCTAAGCCCTCTCTAGGCCCACTCTATGGACATCTCTATGGTTCTCTCTAGCCCCTTCTATGCCCTAATATTGACATCTCTATGTCCTCTATGAGACCTCTGTATGCCCTCACTAATGACAGCTCTATGGTCCAATCTCGGCTATTTTTGGCCCTCACTTTGGCCATCTCTATGGTCTCTTCTAAGTCCTCTTTAGGCCCCCATTATAGACGTCTCTATGGTCCTCTCTAGGCCCTCTCTATGCCCACACGATGGCTGTCTCTACGGTCCTCTCAAGTCCCTCTCTATGCCCTCTATAGGCCTTCCTTACTGCCATCTCTATGGTCCCTCTAGGCCGTCTTCAGGCACTCACTATGGCTTTCTTGATGGCCCATTCTAGTTCCTCTCTAGGCCCTCTTTATGCTCAATCTACGATCATCTCTACGGTTCTCCCAGTGCCTTTCTATAGCCCTCATTATGGCCGTCAAAATTGTCATTTCTAGGACTTCTCTATGCCCTCACTTTGGTCGACTTTATGGTCCCAAGTACGCCCTCACTAGCATCTCACTATGGCGTCTCTCTGGTCCCACTTAGGCCCTCTCTAGACGCTCACTATTGCCATCTCAATAGTTTTCTCTAGGCACTCTCTAGGCTGTCACTATGGCGGTCTCAATGGTCTTCTCTAGGCACACTCTAGGTTCTAACTATGGCTTTCTATATGACACTCTCTAGGCCATCTAGAGGAAATCACTATGGCTGTCACTCTGGTCCTCTATAGTTCCTCTCTAGGCACTCTCTATGACAACTCTATGATCAACTCTATGGTCCTCAATAGTCCCTCTCTATAGCCCTCACTATGGCCATCTCTAGCCTCTCACTATGGTGGTCTTTATGGTCACACTATGCCCTCTCAAGGCCCTCAGTATGGCAGTCTCAATGGTCTTCACTAGGCACCCTCTAGGTCCTCACTATGGCCATCATTATGGTAATCGGTAGGCCTATCTAAGGACTCATTACGACTGTCTCTATGGTCCTCTCAAGGTGCTCTCTATGCCCACACTATGGTCCTCTCTTGGCCCCCTCTATGCTTCTATGTCTTATCTAGGCCCTCACTGTGGCCATCTCTATGGTCCCAACTAAGACCTCTATTGGCCCTTATTATGGTCATCTATATGGTCCCATCTTGGCCTTCTCTAGGCCCTCACAATTGCCATCTCTATGGTCCCACCTAGGCCCTCTCATGGGCTTCACTATATCCGTCTCAATGGTCTTCTCCTGGAACCCTCAAGGCCCTCACTATGGCTGTCTCTATAATCTTCTCTAGGCAGTGTAGAGGCACACATTATGGCTGCCTCTCTAGTCCTCTCTAGTTCCTCTCTTGGTCCTATCTAAGACTCTCTCTATCTCCACATCTATGGCCGTCTCTATGGTCCTTCTAGGCCCTCTCTAGGCCCTCACTATGGTCGTCTTTATGGTTCCATCTCAGCCCTCTCTAGGTCTTCACTATTTCTGTCTCTTTGATCCCACCTAGGCCTCTCAAGGCCCTCACTATGGCAGTCTCAATGCTCTTCTCTAGGCACACTCTAGGCCATCACTATGGCCGTCCCTATGGTCCTCTGCAGTCCTTAAGTAGGCCCTCAATATGGCCCTCTCTATGTTCCTCACTAGGCGTTCTATATGTCCTCACTATGGCCATCTATATGGTCCCCTCTAGGCCTCCTCAATGCCCATATTCTGGCAGTCTATATGGTCCATTCTAAGCTCTCTCTAGGTCCATACTATGGCCATCTCTATGGTCCATCTTGGCCCTCTCTAAGCCCTCACTATGGCCGTATATATTGTCCCCTCTAGGAACCCCCTATCCCTCACTATGACCGTCCCTATTGTCCTTTCTGGGCACTCTCTAAGCACTCACTATGGTCATTGCTATGGTTCTCTAGGCCCTTTCTTAGCACTCACTATGTCCGTCTCATTGTTTCTCTATAGGCCCTCTCTAGGTCTTCATGATGGTCGTCTTTATGGTCCTCTATAGGCCCTCTCTAGGCCCTCAGTATGGCCGTCTTTATAGTCCATTCTAGGTCCTATCTAGGCCCTCACTATGGCCCGCTCTATTGTCCTCTCTAGGCTCTATCGAGGCTTTCACAAGGGCCGTCTCTAGGCTCTCTCTTGGACTTCACTATTGCTGTCTCAATGGTCCTTTCTAGGCCATCTCCAGACACTCACTATGGCTTTATCTACGGTCCTCTCTAGTTTCTCTCTAGGACCCCATTAGGTCCTCTCTATGCCCACTCTATGACCATTTCTATGATCCTCTTCCCTCTCTGTAGCCCTCACTATGGCCGTCATTATTGTCTTCTCTAGACCCTCTCTAGCCCCTCACTATGGCCGTCTTTATGGTCCCATGTAGGCACTCTCTAGGTCCTCACTATAGCCATCTCTATGGTGCCATGGAGGGTCTCTTGAAGTTCTCATTATGGTCATCCCAATTGTCTTCTCTAGGCACCCTCTAGGCCCCCACTATTGCCGTCTCTATGATCCTCTCTATGCTGTCTAGAGGCACTCACTATGGCTGTCTCTCTAGTCCTCTCTAGGCCCTCTCTAGGCTCTCTCTAGGCCCTCTCTAGGCCCACTATATGGTCGTCTATATGGTAATCTCTAGTCCCTCTCTATAGACCTCACTATGGCTGTCATTATGGTCCTCTTTAGGTCCTCTCTAGGCCCACACTATGGTCATCTTTATGGTCCCTCCTAGGCCCTCTCAAGGCCCTCACTATGGAAGTCTCAGTGGTCTTCTCTAGGTGCCCTCAAGGACCTCACTGTGTCCGTCTCTATGATCTTCTGTAGGCCCTATCTAGGGCCTGATTATGGCCGTCTCTATGGTCCCACCTAGGACCTCTCGAGGCCTTCACTATGGTTGTCACAATGATTTTCTCTAGGCAACAACTAGCCCTCACTATGGCCGTCTCTGTGGTCCTCTATAGGCCCTAACTTGGCCAAATCAATGGTCACTTATAGGCCCTATCTAGGTCCTCACTATAGCCGTATCTACGGTCTTCTCTACGCATCCTCTAGGCCCTCACTATCAACCTCTCTTTGGTCTTCTCTAGGACCTCTTAGGCTCTCAATGGCCATTTCTATTGTCCCAACAAGGCCCTCACTATGGCCAGCTCCATGATTCAATCTCGACACTCTCAAGGTCCTGACTATGGCCTTATCTATGGTCCTCTTTAGACATGCTCTAGGCCTCACTATGAACGTCTCTATGGTCTTTCTAGGCCCTCTTTAGACACTCACTATGGCTGTATCTATGGTCCTCTCTAGGCCCCTGTTAGCGGTCATTATGGCTGACTATATGGTCTTCTCTTTTTCCTATCTAGGAACACTCTAGGCCTCTTCGATTCCCCCTCTGTGGTTGTCTCTATTGTCTTCTCTAGGCCCTCTCTAGGCCCTCAATATGGTCATCTTTATGTTTTCATCTAGGCCCTCACTATGGTCATCTCTAAGGTCCAACCTAGGCCCTCTCAAGGCCCTCACTATGGCATTCTCAATTGTCTTCTCTTGGCACTATCTAGGTCCTCACTATGGCTGTCACTATGATCCTCTCTAAGCTGTCTCTAGGCAATTACTATGGCTGTCTCTTTTGTTCTCTCTAGTTCCTCTCTAGGCCCTCTCGATGCCCAATCTGTGGCCCTCTCTATGGTTCTCACTAGTCTCTCTATATCCCACACTATGGACATATCTATGGTCCCCTCTAGGCCATCTCTAGGCCTTCACTATGGCCATCTCTATGGTCCCACCTAGGCCTCTTGAGGCCCTCACTATGGCGATGTCAATGGTCTTCTCTAGGCACATTCTAGGCCCTCACTATGGCCCTATCTATGACCTATGTACGCCCTATCTGGGGCCTCTTTATGGCCGGGTCTATGTTCCTCCCTAGGTGCTCTCTGTGCCCTCACTATGTCCATCTCTATGGTCTCTCTAGGCTCCCTCTATGCCCCATTCTTGCAATCTATATGTCTAAGCCCTCACTATGGCCGTCTTATTGGTCCTATGTAGGCCCTCTCTAGACCCTTACTATGGCCATCTATATGGTCCTCTCTAGGACATCGCCAGGCCGTCACTATGGCTGTCTCTGTCGTCCTCTCTAGTACCTCTCTAGGCCCTCTCTATGCACTCTCTATGGCCGTCTCTATGATTCTCTCTAGACTCTCTCTATAGCCTTCATTATGACCATCTCTATGGTTCTCTCTAGGCCCTCTCTAGTCCCTCACTGTGGCTGTCATTATGGTCCCATCTAGTAACTTCTTAGGCCCTAAATATTGCCGTCTCTATGGTTCCATTTAGGCCCTATCTAGGCCCTAACTATTGCCATCTCTATTTTACTCTCTAGGGCCCCTATAGGCAGTCTCTACGGTCCTCTCTAAGCCCCTCCCAGCTGTCAATATGACTGTCTTTATGGTCCTCTCTATACTTTTCTAGGTCCCCTCTGTGCCCTCATAATGGAGGTCTCTATGGTCCTCTCTAGGTCCTCTCTAGGCCCTCACTATGACCTTCTCTATGTTCTTATCATGGCCCTGCATATGCCCTCACTATGGCAGAATATATGGTCCCATATAGGCCCTATCTAAGCATTCTCTATGGCCGTCTCAATTGTCCCCTCTAGATACCCTCTAGGCCGACACTATGGCCATCTCTATGGTCATCTCTACGCCCTCTCTAGGTTCTCACTATGGTGATCTCTTGGTCCTCTCTTTGCCCTCTCCAGGCTTTCACTATGGCAGTCTCTATGGTCCTCTCTTGGCCCTATATAGGCCCTCATCATAGCAGTCTCTATGGTCCAATCTATGCTCTCTCTAGGCCCTCACTATGTCCATCTCTATGGTCTCTTCTATGCTCCTCTTGCCTCTTCATGGTCATTTCTGTGGTCTCGTCTAGGCCTCTCACTATGGCCATCCCTATGGTCCTCTCCAGGCCCTCTCTCGGCCTTCACTATGGCCGTATCTATGGCCTTATCTAGGCCTTATCTAATCCTTCTCTATGGCCATCTCTATGGTCCTCTCTAGGTAGGTTTTCTGTTTTCAGTTCAGTATGACCGTTTCTCTATGGTCCTCTTTAGGCCCTATCTATGCCCTCACATGGCTGTCTCTATGGTCCTCTCTAGGACATCTCTAGACCCTAACTATCGCTGTCTTTATGGTCCCATCTAGGCCATCTATAGGTCCTCACTAAAGCCATCTCTATGGTCATATCTAGGCCATCTAGCCCTCACTATGGCCATCTCTATTGTCCTCTCTAGGCCCTATCTTACCCCTCACTATGGAATTATCTATGGTCCTCTCTAGTCATCTCTTGGCACTCATTATGACCATCTCTATGATCCACCATAGGTCTTCTCTAGGCCCTCACTATGGCCATATCTATGGTCCTCTCTAGGACCTCTGAAGGCCCTCTTATGACTGTATATACGGTCCCATCTAGATCCTTCTAGGCCCTCACTATGTGCATTTCTATGGTCCACTCTTGGCACCCTATATGCCAGCACTCTGGCAGTCTCTATGTTTCAATCTAGGCCCTATCTAGGCCCTCACTATGGCCATCTCGGTGGTCCTTCTGAGGCCCTCTCCTGCCCTATCTTTTGCAGTCTCTATGGTCCACTCTAGGCCTCCTTATTCCCTCACTATGTCCTTCTCTATGGTTTCTCTCTCAGCATGTCTCTAGACCTTTATTATGGCCGTCTCTATGGTATTCTGTAGGCCCTCTCTAGTCATTCACTATGGCCTCTCAATGGTACTTTCTAGGCTCTCTATAGGCCTTCACTATTTCCTTCTCTGTGGTACTCTCTAGGCCCCTTCTTGACTGTCACTGTGGCTGTCTCTGTGGTCTTCTCTAGACCTCTCTAGATCCTTTCTAGGCCCACTCTGGGCCCTCAATATGGCAGTCCCTATGATCCAATCTTTGCTGTTTCTAGGCCCTCACTAGGGCTGTCTCTATGGTCCTATCTAGGCCCTAACTAGTCCATCTCTAGACCCTCCCTAGGCCCTCTCTAGGCTTTCGCTATGGTCGTCATTATGCTCCTCTGTACGCTCTCTCTAGGCCCTTAATATGGCCCTTTCTACGGGCCCCTCTTGGCCCTCCCTATGCCCTCAATATGGCAGTCCCTATGGTCCTCTTTATGCCGTCTCTAGACCCTCACTACGGCTGTATCTAGGTCCTCTCTAGTTCCTCTCTAGACCCTTTCTATGCCCTCTCTAGGCCCTCTCTTGGCCCTCTCTAAGCCCTCTCTATGCTCACACTCTCTCAGTCTCTGTGGTCCTCTCTAGGCACTCACTAAGCCCTCATTATGGCCATCTCTATGGTCCTTTCTAGGCCCTCTCTAGGAGTTCACTATAGTGGTCTCTATGCTGTTTTCTAGGGCCCCTCTAGGAGCTCACTATTGCCGTCTCTATGGTCCTCTCTAGTCACCCTCTAGGACCTCACTATGCCCGTCTCTAAGGTCTCATCTAGGCCCTTCTGGGTCCTCACTATTGCCATCTATATAGTCCTACCTAGGCCCTCTTCATGACCTTTTCTAAGGTCCTCTCTAGACCCTCTCTAGGCCCTCATTATGGCCATCTCTATGGTGCTTTCTAGGCCCCTTCTAGGGCCTCACTATGGCTGTATCTTGGACCTCTCTAGGCTTTCTCTATGGTCGTCATTATGGTCCTCTGTATGCTCTACCTAGGCCGTTACTAAGGCTCTTTCTATGGGCCCCTCTTGGCCCGCGCTAGGCCCTCACTATTGCAGTCCCTAAGGTCCTCTCTAGGCAATCTCTAGGCCCTCACTATGGCCATCTCTAAGGCCCTATCTAGGCCCACTCTAGGCCTTCACTATGGATATCTCTATTGTCCAGTCTAGGCCCCCTCTATGCTCGCACTCTGGCAGTCTCTATGGTATTCTCTAGGCCCTGTATAGGCCCTCACTATGGCCGTGTCGATGGTTCTCTCTAGGCCCTCTCTAGCTCTCAATATGGCCATCTCTATGGTCTTCTCTAGGTCCTCTCTAGGCCCTCACTGTGGCTGTCTCTATTGTCCTATCTAGGCCACACTAGGCCCTCACTATGGCCATATCTATGGTCTTACCTAGGCCATCTCTAGGTGCTCTCTATATTCATCTCTATTGTCCTACCTAGGCTCTAACTTAGCCCTCACTACTGCCTTCTCTATGGTCCTCTCTAGGCCGTCCCTAGGCCAACACTAATACTGACTCTATGGTCCTCCCTAGGACCTGTTTAGGCCCTCTCTAGGCCCCATCTAGGCCCTCACTATGGCCATATCTATGGTCCTATCAAGGCCGTCTCTAGACCATTACTATGGCTGTCTCTATGGTCCTCTCTAGGACTTTTCTAGGCCCTCTGTATGCGCTCTCTAGGTACTCAGCATGTCTGTCCCTGCGGTTCTCTCTAGGCCATATCTAGGCCCTCACTAGCGCTGTCTCTATTGTCCTCTCAGGACCTCTCTATGGTCCTCTAGGCTCTTCCAGGCCCTCAATATGGCTGACTCTAGGATTCCCTAGGCCCTCTCTAGGACCTCAATATGGCTGTCTCTATGGTCTGATCTAGGCCCCCTTTAGGCCCTCTCTATGGTTGTCTCTATTGTACTACCTTGGCCCCCACTAGGCCCTCACTGTGGGTTCCTTATGGTCCTCTCTAAGCCATCTCTAGTCTCTCATTATGGCTGACTCTATGGTCCTCTATATGACCTCTCTAATCTCTCACTAGGCCCTCATTATGGTAGTCTCTATGGTCCTCATTAGGCCTTCTCTAGGCCCTCACTATGGCCATCTGTATGGTCCCATTTAGGACCATCTATGCCCTCACTATGGCCTCTCTATGGTTCCAGGTAAGCCATTTCTAGGCCCTCACTGTGGCTGTATCTATGGTCCTGTCTGGATCCTCTCTAGAATCTCACTATGGCTGTCTCTATCGTTCTCTCTAGGCCATCTCTAGTTCCTCTCTATGGTCATCTCTGTGGTCCTATATAGGCTTTCTCTAGACCCTCATTATGGCTGTCTCAAGGCCCTCTCAATGGCTGCCTATTTTCCCATCTTGCCCTGCTCTAGGACCTCACTAAGGCCGTCTAATTAGTCCTCTCTAAGCTAGAGCATACTCTATGTCTCTAGGGCTGTCTAGGGCTGTCTCTCACTAAGGCTATCTCTATGGTCCTCTCTAGGACCTCTCTAGTCC
Organism: Mastomys natalensis; assembly: GCA_021653895.1. NCBI lineage: Eukaryota > Metazoa > Chordata > Mammalia > Rodentia > Muridae > Mastomys > Mastomys natalensis. The sequence continues at coordinate 58,764 of JAJTUV010003381.1, read as the reverse complement.
CTCTCTATGACTTCTCTAGGTCCTCTCTATGGTCGTCATTATGGTCCACTTTAGGTCCCTTCCAAACACTCACTATGATCGTCTCTAAGGTCCTCTCTAGGCATTCTCTAGACCCTCATTATGGCCATATCTATGCTCCTCTGTAGACCCTATCTAGGCTGTCACTATGGCAGTCTTGATTGTCCTCTCTCAGCCCTCTCTAATGCCTCCCTATGGCCATCTCTAGGGTCATCTCTAGCCCCCCTCTATTCCCTCAATATGGCAGTCACTATGGTGTTCCCTAAGCCTTCACTATGCAATCACTAGGCCCTCACTATGGTCATCAGTATAGTTCAATCTATGCCCTCTCTAGGCCCTGACTATTGCCGTCTCTATGGTACACTCTAGGACCCTTTCATGCCCACACTCTGTCAGTCTCTATGTTCCTCTCTATACCCTCTCTAGACCATCACAATGGCAGTCTCTATGGTCCTATCTAGGAACTGAACATGGCTGTCTATATGGTCTTCTATACGAACCATCTAGGCCTTCACTACGGCAGGCTCTATGGTCCTCTCTAGGCACTCACTAGGCCCTCACAATAGCCGTATCTATGGTCCAAACTAGGCCCTTTCTAGGCCCTCACTATGGTATTCTCTATTGTCCTCTCTAGGCTCTACTCTAGGCCTTCACTATGGTAGTCTATGTTCCTCTCTAGGCCCTCTCTAGGCCCAGAGTATGGCCATCTGTATGGTCCTCTATAAAAGCCCTCTATGCCACATCTAGATCATCTCTATTGTCTTCTCTTGTCCCTCTCTAAGACCTCAGTATGACCATCTCTATTGTCGTCCTATGCCCTCTCTAGGCCCTCAATATGGCAGTCTCTATGGTCCTCTCTAGGACTTTACTAGGCTCTTTCTAAGCCATCTATAGGCCCTCACTATGGTCCTCTCTATGGTCCTCTCTAGGCCCTCTTGAGGCCCTCACAATAGCAGTCTCTATGGTCCCATTCCAGACCTCTCTAGGCTCTCATTATAACCGTCTCTATGGTCTCATCTAGGCCCTTCTAGGCGCTCACTATGGCCGTCTATATGGTCCCAAGTAGGCCCTCTCTAGGCCCTCAGTTTGGCTGTCTCGATGATCTTCCCTAGGACCTCTCTAGGCACTCACTATGGCCCTCTCTATGGTCCTATCTATGCCCTCTCTAGGCCCTCACTATGACTGTCTCTACGGTACTCTCTAGGGCATCTTTAGGCTTTCTCTAGGCACTCACTGACCCTCACTATGTCTATCTCTATGTTTCTCTCTAGGCCCTCTCTAAGCCCTCACCATGGACGACTCAATATTCCTTTCTAGGCCCTCTCTAGGCACTCACTATGGCCGAATCTATGGTCCTATAGGGTCCTCCTTAGGCCCTCACTATGGCCGTCTCTATGGTCCCCATCTAGGCCCTCTCTAGGTCCTCACTTTGGCCATCTCAAAGGTCACATCTAGGGCCTCTCTAGGCACTCACTATGGCTGTATCTATGGTCATATCTAGGCACCCTCTAGGCCCTATTACTGTCTCTATGGTCCTATATAGGCCCTCTCTAGACCCACAATATGGCAATATCTATTGTCCCATCAGGGACCTCTCTAGGCCCGTATTATGACCACCTCTATTGTCCCATCTAGGCCCTTCTAGGCCAAAACTGTGGCCAAGTACATGGTCCCATCTAGGCCCTCTCTAAGCCTTCACTAATTCTGTCTTTATGGTGGTCTCTAGGCCCTCTAGGTGCCCTCAGTATAGCCGTCTCTATGGTGCTATCTAGGCTACCGCTAGGCCCTCTCTATTGTCATCTCTATGTCCTCTCTAGTCCCTCACTACGTCCGTCTCTATGGTCCTATATAGGATGTCTCTAGGCGCTCGCTATGCCCTCTATAGGCCCTCATTATGGCTGTCTCTACAGTCCTCTCTAAGATCACTCTAGGCCCTCTCTAGGCCCTAATTAGGCCCTCACTATGGTCCTCTCTCTGGTCATATCTAGGCCTCTCTAGGCCCTCATTATGGCTGTCTCCATGGTCTTCTCTAGGCCATCTTTAGGCACTCACTATGATCGTCTGAACGGTCACAACTAGGCCATCTCTAGGCCCTCACTAGGGGCTTATCTATGGTTCTTTCTAGGCACCCACTAGGCCCTCACTATGGCCATCTATATGGTCCCCTCTCAGCCCTATCTTGGCCCACACTATGGCCGTCTCTATGGTCCCATCTAGGTCCAATCTAGGCCCTCAGTATAGCCATCTCTATGATGCTCTCTAGTCCCCCTCTAGGCCACTGTATGGTAATCACTATGGTCCTTTGTAGGCACTCTCTATGCCCTCACTTTGGAAGTCTCTATGGTCCACTCTAGCCCCTCTCTAGGCTCTCACTACGGCGGTCTCTCTGCTCCCATCTAGACCCTCTCTAATCCCTCAATATTGCAGTCTCTATGGTCCTAACTTGGCCCTTTCTAGGTCCTCACTATATTCTTACCTATGATCCTATCTAGGCACACTCTAGGCCCTCTATGACTGTCCCTATGGTCCTATCTAGGACCTAACGAGGCCCACAGTATAGCGTTCTCAGTGGTCTCATCTAGGCCCTCTCTAGGTCCTCAATTTGGCTGTCTATATGGTCCTCTTTAGGCACCCTCTAGGTGCTCACTATAGCGTTTTCAGTGGTCCACGCTAGGCCCTCTCTAGGCCCTCACTATGGCAGTCTCTATGATCCAACAGCGGCCCTCTCTATGCCCTCAGTAAGGCTGTCTTTATGGTCCACTCTTTGACCTCTCTAGGCCTTCCCTATGGACGTCTCTATAGTCCTCTCTAGGACCTTCTTAGCCCTCATAATGGCTGTTGCTAAACTCCTCTTTATGCCTCTCTTGGCGCAAAATATGCCCACATTTATGGTCCCATCTAGGCCTCTCCAGGCCCTCACTATGCCCATATCTATGGTCTTCTCTAGGCACCCACTAGCCCCTCACTATAACCATCTCTATGGTCCTCTCTATGCCCACTCCAGGCTCTCACTCTGGCTGTTTCTATAGTCCCATTTCAGCCGTATCTAGGCCCTCACTATGGTGGTATTTATGGTCCTATCTAGGCATACTCTAGGCACTCACTATGACCATGTCTATGGTCCTTTCTAGGCCCTCTCTAAACCCTCACTATGGCCATCTCTATGGTACTTTCTAGGCCCACTCTATGAACTCACTAAGGACGTCTCTATGGTACTCTCTAAGCCCTCTCTAGACCCCCATATGCCCATCTCTATGGTCCCATCTAGGCCCTCTCTAGGCCCTCATTATGTCCAACTGAGTAGTCACATCTAGGCCCTCTCTAGGCCCTCACTATGGCCGTATCTATGGTCCCATCTTGGCACCCTCTAGGATTCACTATTTCCTTCTCTATTGTCCTCTCTAGGCCCTCTCTAGGTCCTCACTATTACCATTTTTATGGTCCCATCTAGGCCCTTCTAGGCCCTCACTATGGTCGTCTCTATGGAGCTCTATATGTCTACTCTAGGCCCACTGTAGGGTTGTCTCTATGTTCCTTATAGGCACTCTCTATGCACTCACTATGGCTGTTCTCTATGGTCCGATATAGGACCTCTCTAGGCCCTCTCTAGGCCGCTCTAGGCCCACATTAGACCCTCACTATGGTCGTCTCTATAGTCCTCTCTATGCCCTCTCTTTGCCCTCACTTTGGCCGCCTCTACGATCCCATCTAGGCCCTCTCTAGGCCCTCACTATGGCTGTCTTATATTCTTTTCTAGGCCTTCTCTAGGCACTCACTATGGCAGTCTCTATGGTCCTATCTAGGCCCTCTCTAGGCACTCATTATGACCATCTCTATGGTCCCATCTAGGCCCCCTCTAGGTCCTCACTTGGCCATCTCAATTGTCCCATCTAGACCCTCTCTAGGCCCTCACTGTGGCAGTTCTATGGTCCATCGTGACCCTCTTTAGGCCCTCTCTATGATCGTCTCTATGGTCCCATCTAGGCTTCAAGGCCTCAATATGGCCTTCTCTATGTTCCCATCTCGCCCTATCTAGGCCCTCTCTATGGCTGTATCTATGGTCATATCTTGGCACCCTCTAGGACCTCTATATGACCATGTCTATGGTCATTTCTAGGCCCACTCTAGGACTCTCTAAACCCGTCTCTATAGTCCTATCTAGTCAGTCTCTAGGCTCTCACTACAGCTGTCTCTATGGTCCTTTCTAGACCCACTCTAGGAACTCAGTAAGGCCATCTCTATGGTCCTCTCGAGGCCCCCTCTAGGCCCTCACTATTCCCATCTTTATGGTTCTATCTAGGCCCTCTCTAGGCCCTCACTATGGCCATCTCATATCTTTTCTAGGCCCTATTTAGGACTTTACTATAACTGTCTCTGTGGTCCTATCTAGGCCCACTCTAGGCCCTCACTATGGCCATTTCTATGGTCCCATCTAGGCCCTCTGTAGGCCCTCACTATTGTCATCTCTATGGTCCCTTCTTGGCCTTTTCCTGGCCCTAACTATGTCTGTTCCTATGGTCCTCTGTAGGACCTCTCTAGGCTCTCTCTAGGACCTTTATAGGCCATCAATATGGCCATCTCTATGGTCCTCTCTAGGCCATCTCTAATCCCTCACTATAGCTGTCTCTATGGTATTCCCCAGGACCATTCTAGGTGCTCTCTAGAACCTATCTAGGCACTCACTATGGCTGAATTTATGATCCTCTCTAGGCCCTCTATAGACCATCTCACTGTGACCATCTCTACAGTCCTCTCTAGACCTTCTGTGTTCTACCAATGGCTGACTCTATGGTCATCTCTATGGTCCTCTCTAGTCCCTCTCTATACCCTTTACTATGGCCATCTATATTGTCTTCTCTAGTCCCTATCTAAGCACTATCTATGGTTGTCTTTATGGTCCAATTAGGACCTCTCTAGGCCCTCACTATGGCCTTCTCTATGATCCTCTCTAGGACCTCTCTATGCTCACACTCTGGCAGTCTCTATGGTCCTCTCTAGGCCCTCTCTAGGCCCTCACAATGGTTGTCTCTATGGTCCTATCTAGGCCCTCTCTAGGCCATCACTATGGCCATCTCTATGGTCCTCTCTAGGCCCTCTGTACTCCCTAAATATGGCAGTGTCTATCGTCCTCTCTAGGTCCATTCTAGGCCCTCAATATGGCCTCACAATGGTCCTTCCTAGGCACCTGCGAGGTGCTCTTTATGGTCATCTCTATTGTCCCATTTATGCCCTCTCTAGGCTGTCACTGTGGCCGTGTCTATGGTCCTTTATAAACCCTCTAAGCCCTCGCTATAGCCATCACTATGGTCCTCTCTAGGCCCCATCTATGTCCGCACTCTGGCAGTCTCTATGGTTCTCTCTAGGCCCACTTTAGGCCCTCACTATGACCATCTCGATGGTCTCCCTAGGCCCTCTCTAAGCCCTGACTATGGTGGTGAGTACGGTCCCATCTACGCCCTCTCTAGGCCCTGACTATTGCCATCTCTATGGTGCACTCTAGGCCCCTTTTATGGTCTCACTTTGGCAGTCTCCATGTTCCTTTCTATGCCCTCTCTAGGCCTCACTATGGTTGTCTCTATGGTCCCACGGCGGCACTCTCTAGGCCTCACTATGGCCGTTTTTATGGTCCCATCTAGGCCCTCTCTATGCCCTCACTATGGCTGTCTCTATGGTGCTCTTTAGGCTACCTTTAGGCCCTCTCTATGTTCATCTCTTTGGTCCTCTCTATACCCTCTTTAGGTCCTCACTATGGACGTCTCTATTGTCCTCTATAGAACCTATCTAGGCCCTCTCTACACCCACTCTAGGACCTCACTATCACTGTATCTATGGTCTTCTCTAGGCCCTCAATATGGCTGTCCCTATGGTCCATTCAAATCTCTTCTAGACCCTAATAATGGTCGTTTCTATGATTCGATCTAGATACTCACTATGGACCTCTAAATGGTCCTCTCTAGGCACTCTATAGGCCCTCAATATGGCTGTTTCTATGGTCCTCTCTAGACCCGCTATAGTCTCTCACTATTTCCAGCTCTAGTCCTCTCTAGGCACTCTCTGTGGTGGTCTCTATGGTGCTCTGTAGGCCCTGTTTTAGCCTTAACTAGGGACTTTTCTATGGTCTTTTCTAGGCTCTATCTAGGCCCCCACTATGTCCTCACTATGGCTATCTCTATGGTCCCATATGGCCCGCTTTAGGCCCTCACTATGACCTTCTCAATGGTCCTCTCTAAGCACCCTCTAGAACTTCACTATTGCCGTCCCTATGCTCCTCTCTAGAAACCCTCTAGGCCCTCAGTATGGCCATATCTATGATACTCTGTAGTCCCTCTCTAGACCCTCACTATGGCCATCTCTATGATCCTATCAAGACCCTGTCTAGGCCTCTCTATGTTTGTCTCTATGGTCCTCTCTAGGAACCCTCTAGTTCCACAGTATGGCCGTTTCCATGATCTTATCAAGGCCCCCTTCAAGCCACATCAAGTCTGTCTCTATGCTCCTTCCTAGGCCACCTATATGCCCACACTCTGGCAGTCCCTATGGTCCTCTTTATACCCTCACTATGTCCTCAATATGGCTGTATCTATGGTCGTCTCTAGGCCCTCACTATGGCCGTCTCTATGGTCCCATCTAGGCCTTTCTAGGCCCTCACTATTATCATCACTATGGTCCCATCAATGCCCTGTATAGGCACTCATTTGGCTGTACCTATGATCCTCTCTAGGCCCTGTTTTGTCCCTCATTATGGCAGTCTCTAAGGTCCTCATTAGGCCCTCTCTAGGCCGGCACTATTGCTGTCTATATGTTCCTCTCTAGAACCCCTATAGGCTCACACTGACTGTCAGTATGGTCCTCTCTAGGCACTCTCTAGAAGCCTACTATTGCCGTCTCTATGGTCCTCTCTAGGTCCTCTCTATGCCTACACTGTGGCAGGCTCTATGGTCCTCTCTAGGCCCACTCTGGGCCCTAATTATGGCCATCTCTATGGTCCTCTCTAGGCCCCCTCTATGCCCTCACTATGTACGTTTCTATGGTCCACTCTATGCGCTCTCCAGGCATTCACTATGACCGTATTTATGGTATTCCATAGGCCCTATCTAGGGCCTCACTATGGCCATCTCTATGGTCTTCTCTAGGATCTCTCTAGGCCCTCTCTAGGCTCTCTATAGGCCCTCTCTATGGTCATCTATTTGGTCCAATTTAGACTCTATCTAGAAACTCTCTATGCCCTCTATAGGACCTCTCTATGATCGCCTCTATAGTCCTCTCTAAGCCCAATATAGGCCCTCATTATGGTCGTTTCTATGTCCAATCTCTGCACTATCTAGGCCTTCACTATGTCCATCTCTATGGTCCTCTCTAGGCCCCCTCTATGCTCATAATCTCGCTGTCTCCCTGGTCCTCTCTAGTCGCTATCTAGGCCCTCACTATGGCAGACTCTATGGTCCTCTCTAGACCTTCTCTAGACCCTCTGCTGGCATTTTATGTGACCTCTCTTTGGTCTTATCTATGGTCCTCTCTAGGCATCCTCTATGCCCTCACTCTGGCAGTCTCTATTTTCCTCTATAGGCCCTCACTATGGCCGTCTCTATGGTCCTCTCTTGGCGAACCTTAGGCCCTCACTATGGCCATCTCTATGGTCCACTCTAGACTCCCTATAGGCTCTCAATAAGTCCTTCTCTACTCGCTCTAGGCGCTCTCTATTGTCTTCTCTATAATCCTCTGTAGGCTCTCTCTTAGCTCTCACTATGGCTGTTTCTATGGTCCTCTCTAGGCCCTATCTAGGCCCACACAATGGCCTTGTCTATGGTCACATCTAGGTCCTCTCTAGGCCCTCACAATCTAAGCCTGCTTAGGCCCTCACTATGGCCTTCTCAATGGTTGTCTCTAAACACCCTAGAGACCCTCACCATGGCGTCTCTATTTCCTCTCTAGGCCCTCAGTATGACCGTATCCATGGTCCTCTCTAGGAACCCTATAGTTCCAAGTATGGCCATCTCTATGGTCGTATCAAGGCCCCCTCTAGGCCACCTCAGGACGTCTCTATGGTCCTCTCTAGGCCCTCTCTAGGCCCTTATATGGCCACCTCTATGCACGCACTCTGGCAGTATCTATGGTTCTCTCTCGGCCCTCATTATATCCTCACTATGGCTCTCTCTATGGTCCTCTCTAGGCCCTCACTATGGCTGTCTCTATGGTCCAATATAGGCCTGCTCTAGTCCCTAACTATGGTCACCTCTATGGTCTCATCTACCCTCACTAGGCCCTCATTGTGGTTGTCTCTATGGTCCCATCTAGGCCCTCTCTAGGTGCCTTCTATGGCTGTCTTTATGTTCTGTCTAGGCACTATCAAGGCCCTCGCTATGGCATTCTGTATAGTCCTCTCTAGGTCTTTTCTATTCCCGCAATCTGGCAGTCTCTATGGTCTTCTATAGGCCCCTTTTATGCCCTCTCTATGCTCTCTAGGTGTTCACTATGACCGTCTTTATGGTACTCCATAAGCCCTCTTTAGGCCCTCTATTGGCCCTCTCTATGGTTGTCTCTATGGTAAGCTCAGTGCCTTCTCTAGGCCTTCTATAGGCCTTCTCTATATTCGTCTCTATGGTCCCATCTAGGCCCTCTCTAGGCCCTCACTCTGGAAGTCTCTAGGTCCATCTAGGCCTCTCTAGGCCCTCATTGATGTCTCTATGGTCCTCTCTAGGCCCTCACTTTGGCCGTCTTGATGGACCTATCTAGGACCTCTATAGGCTCTCATTATGGCCTGCCTATTGTCCTCTCTAGGTTCTCTCTAGGCCCTCATTATGGCCATCTCTATGATCCTCTCTAGGCCCTCTCGAGGAGCTCTCTATGGTCGTCTCTATGATCCTCTCTAGAAACCCTCTAGTTCCACAGTATGACCGTCTCTATGGTCCTCTCTAGAATTCCTCTAGTTCCACAGTATGGCCGTCTCTATTGTTCTATGAAGGCTCCCTGTAGGCCACCTCAAGTCTGTATCTATGGTCCTCTCTAGGCCCTCTCTAGGCCCTCACTATGACTGACTTTATGGTACTCCATAAGCCATTATCTAGGGCCTCACTATGGCCATCGCTATGGTCCTCTCTAGGACATATGTAGACACTCTCTAGGCCCTCTCTAGGCCCTACCTATGGTTGTCTTTTTTTCCTTTCTAGACCATCTCTAGGACATCTATATTCCATCTCTATAGTCGTCTCTATGGTCGTCTCTAGGCTCTATCTAGGTCCTCACTATGGCTGTCTCTATGGATCCATCTAGGCCCTCTATAGGCCCTCACTAGGGCTGTCACTATGGTCCTCTCTAGGCCGCCTCTATGTCCCACTCTGGCTGTCTCTATGGTCTTCTCTAGGCGCTCTCTAGTCCTTCACTGTAGACATCTGGATGGACCTCTCTAGGCCCTCTCTAAGCTCTCATTATACCTTGTCTATTGTCCACTCTAGGTCCTCTCTAGTTGCTCACTATGACTGTCTTTATGATACTCCATAGGCCCTCTCTAGGCCCTTACTATGGCCATCTCTATGGTCCTATCTAGGCCCACTCTAGGCGCTCTCTATGGTCACCTCTATGGACTTTTCTAGAAACCCTCTAGTTCTACAGTATGGCCCTCTCTATTGTCCTATGAAGGCCCCTCTCGGCCACCTCAAGGCCCTCTCTATGGTCCTTCCCCACTCTAGGTCCTCAATATGGCATTCTCTATGGTCCTCTATTGTCTAGCTCTATGCCTGCTCTCTGCCTGTCTATATGGTCCTCTGTAGGCCCTCTATTTCCTTACTATGGCTGTCTCTATGGTCCTCACTAGGCCCTCACACTGACGTCTCTATGGTTACATCTAGGCCTTTCTAGGCCTCACTATGGCCGTCTCTATGGTCCCATCTAGGCCCTTCTAGGTCCTATTCTTAGGCCGTCTCTATGGCTTCTATGTCTGTGAGGCACTATCTCTTCCCTCACTATGGCATTCTGTATGGTCCTCTCTAGGTCCTCTTTATGCCCGCTCTTGAGCAGTCTCTATGGTCCTGTCAAGGCGCTATCTTGTCCCTCACTATGGCATTCTGTATGGTCCTATCTAGGTCTTCTCTATTTCCGGATTATGGCAATCTCTATGGTCCTCTCTAGTCCCCCTCTATGCCCTCACTATGGCCATCTCTATGGTCCCATCTAGGCCCTCACTAGGCCCTCACAATGGCGATCTCTGTGGTCCCATCTATGCCCTCACTAGGCCCTCACTATGGCCATCCTTATGATCCCATTTAGTCGCTTCTAGACCATAACAATGGCCATCTTTTTGGTTCCATCTAGGCAGTCTCTAGGCACTCTTTATGGTCGTATCCATGGTCCTCTCTAGTCCCCCTATAGGGTCTCAATATGGCTGTGACTAGTCCTCTCTAGGCCCTATCTAGGCGCTCTATATGGTCGTCTCTATGGTCCTCTGTAGGCACTAGCTAGGCACTCACTATGGCCATTTCTATGGTCCTCTCTAGGCCTTATCTAGACGCTCACTATGGCCATTACTATGGTCCTCCCTAAGCACCCTCTAGACCCTCACTATGGACATCTCTATGGTCCTCTCTCTATGCCCTCTCTAGGCCTCAATTTGGCTGTCTCAATGGTCCTCTCTAGCTCCCCTCTATGCCTTCAATATGGCCATCTCTATGGTCCGCTCTAGACTTCCTCTAGGCCCTCACTATGACAGACAATATGGTATTCTCTATTCCTTATATAGGACCTCATTATGGCCGTCACTATGGTACTCTCTAGGCTCCCACTAGGTCCTCAATATGGCCATCTCTATGGCCCTCTAGGCCCTCTCTAGGTGTTCTCTATGGTCATCTGTATGGTGGCCACTATGGTCTCTCTAGACCCTCTCTAGTCACTCTCTAGGCCCTCTCTAGGCCGTCTCTATGGTCATCTGTATGGTTGCCACTATGGTCTCTCAAGACCCTCTCTAGTCACTCTCTAGGCCCTCTCTCTAGGCCGTCTCTATGGTGGACTCTATGGTCCTCTCTAGGTCCTCTCTAAAGCCCTCACTGTAGTCATCTCTATTGTCCAAACTATGCAATTTCTAGGCCCTCATTATGGCTGTCTCTATGGTCTCATCTGGGCTCTCTCTATGTCCTCTCTATGGAAGTCCCTATGGTTCTATCTAGGTCCTCTCTATTCCTCACTATGGAATCTCTATGGTCCTTTCTAGCCCCATCTATGCTACACTCTGACAGTCTCTATGATCATCTATAGCCCTTTCTAGCCCTCACTATGGCTGTCTATATGGTCCCATCTTGTCCCTTCTGGACCTCAAATGGCAATCTTATGTTGGATCTAGGACCTCTCTATGCCCTCATTATGGCATCTCTATGGTCCTCTCTAGGACCTTTTCTAGTCCCTCTATATGGCCGTCTCTATAATCCTTTTCAGGCCCCTCTAGGCTTTCACTATGGCTGTCTGTTTGGTTCTTTCTAGGCCTTTTTAATCCCATATTGTGACCGTCTCTATGGTCCCATTATGCCCTATCTAGGCCCTCAATATAACCATCTCATAGTCCTCTCTAAGCAGACTCTAGAACTCACTATACTCTCATCTCTATGGTTCTTTCTAGGCCCTCTAGCCCTAGGCCCTCACTATGGCCATATATATGGTCATTTCTTGGCCATCTCTATGCCCGTACTCTGGCAGTCTCTTCATCCTCTCTAGGCACCCTTTATGCCCGCACTATGCCTTCTCTATGGTCCTCTCTAGGCTCTCTCTAGTCGTTCACTATGTCCGACTTTATGGTATTCCATAGGCCCTCTCTAGGCCCTCATTATGGCCATCTCTATGGTCCTCTCTGGGACCACTCTAGTCCTTCTCTATGGGCTCCATAGTACCTATGTATGGTCGTCTCTATGGTCCTCTCTAGGCACTCTCAGGCCTTACTATGTCCATCTCTATGGTCCTTCTTAGGTGCCCCCTCTATGCCCGCAGTATGGCAGTCTCAATGATCCTCTCATAGGCACTCTCTATGTGCTCACAATGTCCGTCTTTATCGCATACCATAAGCCCTCTCTAGGGCCTCACTATGGCCATCTCTATGATCCTCTCTAGGACCTCTCTAGGCCCTCTCTAGGCTCTCTATCGGCCATCTCTATAGTCGTCTCTATTTCCACTCTAGACCCCCTCAAGGCCCTCTCTAGCTCTCTCTATGGTAGTCTATATGGTCCTCTCTTGGCCCCCCTAGGCCTCACTATCACCGTCTCTATAGTCCTCTGTAGGCCCTCTCTTGGCCCTCGCTGTGGCCGTCTCTATGATCCTCTCTATGCCTATCTATGCCCACACTCTGGCAGTCTCTATACTCCTCTCTAGGTCCTCTCAATGCCCTCACCATGTCTGTTTCTATGGTCAAATCTAGGCCCCTCTAGAACTTCACGATGGCCTTATCTATGGTTCCATCTAGCCCCTTTCTAGGCCCTCACTATGGCTGTCTCTATGGTCCTCTCTAGGAGCTCTATAAGCTCTCACTATGGCCATCACTATGGTCTAATCTAGGGCCCCTCTTATCCCACACTGTGGCAGTATTTATTGTCCCATCTATGCCCTTCTAGGCCCTCTTATGGCCATCTCTATGATCCCATCTAGGCCCTCTCTAGACCCTCTCTATTCGTGTCCCAATGGTCCTTTCTAAGGGCACTCTACAGCCTCACTATGGTCGTGTCTATGCCCTCTTTAGGTCCTCTCTAGGCCCTCACTACGGTGTCTCTATGGTTCTCTAAGCCCCTCCATGCCTTCACTATGGCAATTCCATGGTCAACTCTAGGTGCTCTCTAGGCACTCACTATTACCATATCTATGGTCTGCCTTAGGTCCTTTCTAGCTCCTCACTATGGCCATCTCTATAGTCTGCTCTAGACCTCCTCTAGGCCCTCTCTTTGACAGACTCTATGGTTGTCTGTAGGCCCTATCTAGGCCCTCATTATGGCTGTCTCTACAGTCTCTCTAGATACCTTCTAGGCCCTCAGTATGGTCATATCTATGGTCCTAACTAGGCCCTCTCTAGGCCCCCACTATGGCTGTCTCTATGGTCCTATATTGGCCCTCTCAATGACCTCACTATGGCCGTCTCTATAGACCAATCTAGGCCTGCTCTAGGCCCTCACTATGGCCTTTTCAATGGTCCTCTCTAAGTACGCTCTAGACCCTCACTATATCCGTCTTTATGGTCCTCACTAGTCACTCTCAATGTCCTCACTATGACTGTCTTTATGGTCCTCTCTAGGTATTCTCTAGCCCTCACTATGGCCATCTTTATGGTCCCATCTAGGACCACTCTAGGTTTCACTATGGCCATCTCTATGGCTCCCCTAGACACTCTCGTGTCCCTCACTATGGTGGTCTCAATGGTCTTCCTTAGGCACCATCTAGGCCCTCACTATTGCCATCTCTATGGTCCTCTCTAGGCATCTTCTATGCCCTCACTCTGACCATCTCTACGGTCTTTCTAGGCCCAGTCTAGGCACTCACTATGGCTGTTTCTACAGACCTCTCTAGGCTGTCTTTTAGCCCTCACTATGGCCATCTCTATGGTTCTCTCTAGGCCCTCTCTAGGCCCTCACTATAGCCATATCTCTAGTCCACTCTAAGTCCTCTCTAGGCTTTCACTATGGCCATTTCTATTGTCTTTACTGGGCCCTCACTAGGCACACACTATGGCTGTTTCTACAGACCTCTCTAGGCTGCCTTTTAGCCCTCACTATGGCCGTCTCTATGGCTCTCTCTAGGCCCTCACTATAGCCATATCTCTAGTCCACTCTAGGTCCTCTCTAGGCCTTCACTATGGCCGTTTGTATTGTCTTTACTATGCCCCCACTAGGCACTCAATATGGCCATGTCTATTGTCCTATCCAGGCCTTCCCTAAGCACTCACTATGGCAGTATATAAGGTCCCATCTAGACCCTATCTAGGTCCTCATTATGGCCATCTCAATGGTCAAATTAGGCCCTCTATAGGCCCTGACTATGGACCATCACAATGGTCCCATCTCAGCCCTCTCTAGACTCTCACTATGACCATCTCTATGGTCCCATCTAGGCCCTTCTAGCCTGTCACTATTGCCTTCTCTATAATCCCATCTAGGCACTGTCTATGCCTTCAATATGGCCTATTATGGTCCTGTCTATGCCCTCTCAAGGACATCACTATGGCCATCTCAATGGTGCTCTCTAGGCACCTCTAGGACTTCACTATTGCAATCTCTATAGTCCTCTATAGGACCTCTCTAGGCCCTATCTAGGCCCTCACTATGGTCTTCTCTATGGTCCTCACTATACCCTCTCTAGGCCCTCATTATGGTTGTCTCTACGGTCAAATCTATACCCTCTCTAGCCCTTCACTTTGGCCGTATCTACAGTCCTATTAGGCCATTTCTATGGCTTCTCTATGATCCTATCTAGGCCCTCTATTGTCCCTCACTATGGCCATCTCTATGGTACCCTCTAGGCCTTTCTTGGTCCTCAATATGGCCATCTCTATGGTTCACTTTAGGACCTCTCTAGGCCCTCGCTAGGCACTCAATATGGTCATCCCTATAGGACCGTCTAGGTCTTCTCTAGGCCCTCACTATGGCCATCTCTAAGGTCTACTCAATGCCCTCTCTAAGCCCTAACTATGGCCGTCTAAATGGTCCCATCTAGGCCCTCTCTAGGCCCTCACTATGACTGTATCTCTGGTCCTCTCTAGTTCCTCTCTAGGCCCTCTCTAGGCCTTCTCTTTTCCCACTCTATAAACGTCTCTATGGTCCTCAGTAGTCCCTCTCTATAGCCCTCACTATGGCCATCCCTATGGTCCACTCTAAGCTCTTTCTAGTCATTCACTATGGTTGTCTTTATGGTCCCATTTGGCCCTCACTATTGGCATCTTTATGGTTCCACCTATGCCCTCTCTAGGCCCTCACTATGGTAGTTTCAATGGTCTCATATAGGCCCTCTCTAGGCCCTAACTATGGCCAACTCTATGGTCCTCTCTAGGCACCCTCTAGGAGCTCATATGGCATTTTCTATGGTCTCTCTAGGCCATCTCTAGCCCCTCACTATGGCGGTCTCTATGGTCCTCTCTCGTCTGTCTCTAGGCCCTCACTATGGCTGTCTCTGTGGTCCTCTCTAGGATCTCTCTAGGCCCTCTCAATACCCTCTCTATGCTCTCTATATGGCCGTATCTATGGTCCTCTCTAGGCACTCACTAGGCCCTCAATATGACTGTTTCTATGGTCCTTTCTAGGCCCTCTCTAGGCCCTCACTATGGCAGTCTCTATGGTTCCCATCCAGCTCCTCTCTAGGTACTCACTATGGCCCTCTCTATGTTCCCATTTCGGCCCTATCTAGCCTTCACTATGCCCTTCTCTATGGTCTCATCTAGCCATTCTCAGGCCCTCACTATGGCCAAATAAATGGTCAAATATTGGCCCTCTCTAGGCCCTCACTATGGCTGTCTTAATGGTCACATCTAGGCCCTCTCTAGGCCCTCATATGGTCATATCTATGGTCCCATCTAGGCCCTTCTAGGCCTACTATGGATGTCTCTATGGTCAACTCTAGGCCCTCTCTAGGCCCTCACTATAGCCTTCTCTATGGTTCTTTCTAGTCTCCCTCTGTGCACACTGTAGTGTCATCTCTATGGTCCTTTCTAGGCCCTCCCTATGCCCTCACTATGGTCATTTCTATGGTCCTATATAGAACCTCTCTAGGCACTTTCGAGGGCTTTCCAGGCACTCACTATCGCTGTCTCTATGATCTTCTCTAGTTCCTCTCAAGGCCCTCACTATGGCCGTCTATATTTTACTCTCTAGACACTCTCTAGGCCCTCACAATTGTTGTCATTATGATTCCATCTAGGCCATATCTAGGCTCTCACTATGGCCGTCTCTATGGTCCCATCTAGGCCCTCTCGAGGCCCTAACTATGGCTGTCTCAATGATCTTCTCTAGGCATCATCTAGTCCTCACTATGGCCTTCTCAATGATTCTCACTAGGCCATCTAGTGGCACTCACTATGGCTGTCTCTCTGGTTCTCACTAGTTGCTCTCTATAGACATCACTATGGCCGTCTCTATGGTCCTCTCTAGACCCTCTCTTAGGACCTCACTATGGTCGTCTTTGTGGTCCCATCTAGGCCCTCTCTAGGCCTTCACTATGGTCATTTCCATGGTCTATCCTTGGCCCTCTCAAGGCCCTCACTATGGTGGTCTCAATGTTCTTCTCTAGGTACCCTCTAGGGCCTCACTGTGGATGTCTCTATGGACCACTCTAGGCCCCGTGTATGCTCACACTCTGGCATTCTCAATGGTCCTCTCTAGACCCACTTTAGGCCCTTACTATGGTCATCTGTATTGCCCTCTCTAGGTCCTAACTTAGTACTCACTATGGTCATCTCAATGGTCAGCTCTAGGACGTAACTAGGCCTTAACTTTGGCTGTGTCTATGGTCATCTATAGGCTCTCTCTCTAGGCCCTCTAAAGGTGCTCTCTAGGCCTTTTCTCTGGTCATCTCTATGGTCCTCTCTAGGCCCTCTCTAGGCCCTGACTATGGCCATCTCTATCGTTCTCTCTAGGCCCTCTCTAGGACCCCACTATATTCATCTCTATGGTCCTATTAGGCCACCTGTAGGCCCTCACTATGGCTGTGTCTATGGTCCTCAATATGATATCTCAAGCCCTCTCTAGGCCCTGTCTAGGCCCTCTCTATGTTCGTCAATATGGTCCTTTTTAGGCCCTCTCGAGGCCCTTACTATGGCCGTCTCTATGGTCCACCTATGCCCTCACGATGGAAATCTCTATGATCCTCTCTAGGCTCCCTCTAGGCCCTCACTATGGCTGTCTCTGTGGCCCAATCTAGGCCCTCTCTAGGCCCTTACTATGGCCATCTCTATGGTCCTCTCTAGGCCCCCTCTATGCTCAAACTCTGGCAGTCTCTATGGTCCTCACTAGGACATCTATAGGCCCTCACTATGGCCGTCATGATGGTCCTCCTAGGCCCTCTCCTGGCCCTCAGTATGGCCATTTCTATGGTCATCTCTAGGCCCACTCTATGCACTCACTAGCCCTATCTATCACAGTCTCTACTGTCCTCACTAGGCCCTCTCTAGGCCCTCATTATCACTATCTCTTTGGTCCGTTCTAGGCCCTCTCTAGTCCCTCACTATGGCTGTCTCTATGGTCCTCAATAGGCCATCTCTAGGCCCTCACAATGGCTGTCTCAATGGTCATCTCTAGGACCACTCTAGGCCCTCAGTATGCCCTCTCTAGGACCTCACTATGGCTGTCCCTATGGTCCTCTCTAGGCCATCTCTTGGCCCCCACTATGACTGTCCCTATGGTCCTCTCAAGGACCTCTCTAGGACCTCTCTAGGCCCTCTCTATGGTCGTCTCTATGATCCTCTCTAGGCCCTCTCTAGGTCATCATTATGGCCGTCTCTAGGCTCCTCTCTAGTCCCTTTCTAGTACCTCACTGTGGCCATCTCTATGTTCCCAACTAGACCCTGTCTAGGCTCTCAATATGGCCATCTTTTTGGTCCTTTCTATGCCCTTACTATGACTGTCTCTATGGTCCAATCTAGGTCCTATCTATGACCTCATTATTGCTGTCTCTATGGTCCTCTCTAGTCCCTTCTATTCCCATACTATGGCCGTCTCTATGGTGATATCTAGGCCTCCTCTAGGCCGTCACTATGGCCATCTCTATGGTCCCATCTCAGTTGTTCTCTATGCTCTCACTATGGCCGTATCAATGATCCCATTTGGGCCTTCTAGGCCCCCACTATGGTCGTCTCTATGATCCCATCTAGGTCTGCTCTAGGACCTACTATTGCAGTCTCTATGGTCCTAACTAGGTCCTCTATAGGTCCTCAATATGGTCGTCTCAATGGTCCTCCGTAGGCCCTCTCTAGGCCCTCTCTAGGCCCTCACTATGGCAGTGTCTATGGTCCCATCCAGGCCTTTTCTATGCCCTCACTATATCCATCAATATGATCACATCTCGGCCCTCTCTAGTCACTCACTATGGCCGTTATATGGTCCCATCTTGGCCTTTCAAGGCCTTCACTATTGCTGTCTCTATACTCACATATAGGCCCTCTATAGTCCCTTACTAGGGCTGTCAATTGGTCCTCTTTAGGTTCTCTCCAGGCCCTCACTATGGCATCTCTATGGTGCTCTATAGGCCCTCTCTAGGCCTCATTTTGACCATCTCTATGGTCCACTATAGGCCCACACTAGGCCATTTCTATGGTCATATCTATGGTCCTATCTAGGCCCTCACTAGGCCCTCAATATGGCCGTCTTGTGGTCTTCTCTAGGACCTCTCTAGGACCTTCTATTGTCGTCTTCATGGTGCTATCTAAGTCCTGTCTAGGCCCTCACTATGGCCATCTCTATGGTCATCCCTAGGCTGTTTCTAGGCCCTCACTATTGCTGTCTCTATAGTCCTCTATAGGATCTCCCTAGGCCCACTCTAGGCCCTCTCTAGAGCCTCATTATGGGGTTCATATGGCCTCCCTACGCTGTCTCTAGCCCTCACTATGGCTGTCTCTATGGTCCTCTATAGGTCGGCTCTAGTGCCACTCTAGGCCCTAATTATGGTCATCTCTATGTTCCTCAATAGGCCTTCTCTAGGCCCTAACCAGGACGTATCTATGATCCCAGATAGGCCTTCTCTAGGCTCTCACTATGGCAGTCTCTATGGTCCCATCTATGTCCTCTCTAAGACCTCACTATGGCCATCTCTATGGACCCTCAGTACTGCCGTTCTGTGGTTCTCTCTAGGCCCTCTCTCAGCCCTCAATATGACTGTCTATGGTTCACTCTAAGTCCTCTCTAGGCCCTCAGTACGGGCCTCTCTATGATACTCTTTATGCCCTCTCCCAGCTAACACTATGGCCATCTCTATGGTACTATCTAGGCCCTCTCTAAAAACTCACTGCTCGCGCAATCATCTCACAAGCAAGAACGCACGCGGGCACCAGGGTCCTTCTGCAGCAAGCGTTTATTACCATGAAAGGAGGAAGACCCCGAGCCCCAAAAGACTGGCACTTATATACACCCCAGAACGACGTGTCCATACCTGATTGGCTGCTAGCTCATTGCCCTAGATGACGCCCCGGGCTGAGCCGTGACTTGGCAGGCTCTCGCCTTTTGCACAAGAGCACTAGCTTGTTTACAAAGTAGGGGCATAGGATGTCAGCACCATCTTGTAATGGTGAATGCTGCAATTGTGCTTTAGGCCCTCTACATATCCCCCTTTTTGTTTTACTTATAGCGGCAGCTGGCCCTTCCAAAGGAGCGCACTCAGGGTGTCTGATCATTCCTAGACCAGAGAGTCAAGCCCGTCTGGGCGCATACGCAGCATAAGCTAACTAAGGCCCAGGATAAGCAGGTAATCACCTGTAGGCATGGCCCCTGTCTTAGGCGACACTCTGTCTGGGCCCTAGCCGACATGGACACCTGTTTTCTGGGTTCCAGGAAATAAAGGCACGCTAAACAATTTAATAGCAACCATGCTTAATCAAGAATCGGCAGGCCGTGACTCCTCACTGTCCCGGTGCAATGGGATAATCCCTTGGGGTGCAACAGCTGAGGAATCTGTCTGCTACAACGCATGATTTCAGCATGGACAGCCAAACATCAGGGGATGAGCCTTGTTCTAGAGCAGCAAGCGCTTGGGCAATGACAACCTTGTCATGTTTCTGTTGAGCTCTGAGTTTGCTGACCAACCATAGCATGAACACTAATCCGCAACATAGAGCTGCACCAAACAGGCCTACTCCCACCCACTCTTTAAAGAAGTAAAGAGCCGAAGAAATCCAGGAGGAGAGACCTTCAGTCAGGGACAAGTCCACTCGTGTCGAGTTGATGGCCACCACCGCTGTCCGTAGCTTCTCAAAAATCTCATCAAAGCTTTCTGACTAATTTCCTGCAAGGTACAAAGATAATTCTCTGGACAAGTTAGTTGAAAGAGTGAGATTTTTGTACTGAACATTGGTGATGCAAAGAGCACCCAGTTTCCTTTCACAGCCCAATTGTGCCAACTGAAAAAGTATCTCTATTTTTTCTTCCACCAAATCTAGGCGCTGATTAACAATCATCAGGCTACCTTTTAATTGGGCACTAGCAGAGGTATGAAGATCAACTGCATCAGCCACTGTTGCAGATAACTGATTTAAGGCTGTGCTTGTTTGAACTGTGGTTGACATAGCGATCCCGGCGGTGGTAGCCGCAACCACACTAATGGAGATCGCTGTTACAACAGCTGCAGTTATTCCAAAATCCCTTTTTTGCCTAAATAATGACAGAATAGATGAGGTTTTCACGGGAACCGGACCCAACGTGGCACCCTGGCAATCATGGCACGCTCAAATCGACGAGCATCCCAGCATTGCGACATGAAGCAGGTATCATTAGCGCAGCTTTCAAATGAGAAATTAGAAAGAATAAAAAGAAAGGGAGGATAAACACACACTGGGGTAAATGAAAAATATGTCTGATTTATAATGGTCTTATTAAAGGCATGAATACTTCCAGTAAAATTCCAAATTTGAATAACAGACCCAGAAGTTTCTGTCAAAGCTTTATAAGCTAGTTCACAATCAACTGTGGATTTTCCCACTGTCCCACCCTGGAGGAAGGCCAGGGAAATAAGACCCATGCAACTACCATTGACTCCACAATGTAACCAATTATCAAAGGGATCCATACTATGATCCTGCACAAAGAGTCCTTTACCCATAAACACCCTTCGCCTTGAGCTTCTCAACATATGGGGGGAAAAGGTCAAAAGGTGATCCTGGTCAGCCCAACGGGTGAAGGGGATCTACAATCAGACAGCGTGGGATAATTTCCTCATCCTCCCCAACACAAGCAGGGCAACTCTGGGTTAGAAGGGGCGTTCTCCTTCTGAAAAATTAGGCGACAAAAGGTAGCGTTGAGCCAAGTGACTCCCTGCCAAAAGGTACGATTGACATAGTAAACATTCGAATTGCTCTCATCCTCTTGCTTACTTGATCGAATATAACCAAACATCTGGTGATCAAACCACCCCAGGAGAAGCCTTGTAAGTTGGATGCAATCTCCTATTTTCACAGGACCTAATTGAAAGCACAAGGAGCCTCCCTCTTTTAGGGAGCGATTGTCTCCCAAGGGTGCCCACACTGGGTCAAATGGAAGATATGGTAATCCCATAGTTTTATTGGTTGTAAAGATCTTTGGAAAAAACTGTCGAACCATGTCTGACAGGCATAGGTTTTGGAAAGGCAGATAATATAGCCCATTGTAAATCCCCCTTTATACGAGGAACCCAAGTCTGAAGAAGAAGGGCGAGGACTGAAACTGCCAGCCGGGGGGTCCATCCCAGAGTCATCTTTCAATTCCAGGACTCTTCTTGTCAGTCTTTCTGGGAGCCAGAATGGATTGTTTTCTTCCTATGGGAAAACACAAACAGCTCCCTGGATCTTATTAAAATAGGATCCGGCCTTTCCATTGTCCAGTCAATACATCTTTCCATTTGACAATCTCTTTTGGCCTGTCAGACTCTAGACAATGACGATCAGCTGCCATATGACCTTGACTGTCCAGATTTTAAAAATTAAGGGTAAAAAGTGCTATAGAAACGGTGACTCGTGGCACTGAGGTAGAGCTTCCTCGACTCCCCCTTTTTGTTTTATTAAATAGGACTTAAGAGTGATGTGAGCCTGTTCTATAATGCCTTGTCCTTGAGGATTTATGGTAAGACCCGTTAGATGGGTCACCTCCATTTGGCGGCAGAATTGTCCAAACTTCTGAGAAGTGTAAGCTGGTTCATTGTCAGTTTTAAGAATTTTAGGCTTTCCCCAGGCACTCCATGCCTCGAGGCAATTCTGAATAACATGGGCCGCCTTTTCTCCCGGCCAATGGGGAAGCAAATATAATTCCAGAATAAGTGTCAATGGAAACATGTAAGAATTGCAATTTGCCAAAGGATGGGATGTGGGTAACATCCATTTGCCAAAATCTGTAATGACCGAATTCCTAGTGGATTAATTCCTACATGAGGCACTGTTTAAATATCGACAAAAATTTTGACATTGAGTAACTATATCTCTAGCCTCTTTTCTGGTTATGTCAAATCTCCGACGTAGAGTCTCAGCCTCACATGAAATCTTTTATGGAAATCTTTGGCTAAGGTCAACTTTGGAGATAGGGCGACAGCTATCAACTTTGTGATTCGCTCCACCAGGTCATTTTCGGCGGACATTGGCCCCAGTAGACCTGAGTGAGCCCTAAATGTGTGTAATAAAAACAGGAAACCTTCTTTTGGCCAAGGTAAACTGAACTTTTGGAAGACTCTTGCAAGCTTACTAGAGGGCTTAATTAATCCAGCAACTTCTAGAACTTTAACTGCATTTACTACATAAAAGGAATCTGAAACAATATTTAAAGGTCCTGGAAAGGTTTGAAGAACCTCTAATACTACCAAGCACTCCAGAAAAAATTCCCCCCAAAAAAACCCCAAAAACCCCCCCCCCCCCCCCCCCAAAAACCCCCCCAAAAAAAAAACCCCCCCCCCGGCCCCCCCCCCCCCCGGCCCCCCCCCCCCCCCCCCCCCCCCTTTTTTTTAACCCCCCCCCCCAAACCCCTTACCCCCCCCGGGCCATTAGGGGGGCCAAAAAAAAACCCCCCCCCCCCCCCCTTTTTTAAAAAAATTTTGGCAAAAAACACATAAATCAAAAGGTTTGGTTGCTTCAATACGTTTTAATTGAGCATTCTGTGGGGCATTTTCCACCACTTGTAGAGCACAGTTCGCAGCTGGCGTTAAGTCCCTTGTGAAGAAATGTGAGTATCCTCTGCCAGAATGTCAAACAAAGGTTTTAATTCAGCAAGGGGAAAATTTTTAAAAAGGCCTTAACCAATTTATATAACCTAATAATTTTTTGAAAATCATTTAAGGTATGTAAATGGTCTCTGCAATCTCTAATTTCTGAGGAACTATTTTCTCCGGGAAAAAACTGTTCCTTGAAAGGAGCCTATTTCTGAAATTTGAACTTTTTCTGTGGCAATTGAGCCCCATTGTCCCAACTTTTAATTAAATAGGGGGTAGGAGGTTTGCAAAATAACTAACTTCTTAATGGCACATAAGAATTCATCCATAAAATGGATCAATAACAAGGTCTGGAATTGTTTCATAACTGCTCAAGGACCATTTGTAAATACAGTTGACACATGGTAGAACTATTGTTCATGCCCTGACGCAAAACTTTCCACTGAATCTTCTGTCTGGTTCAAGGTGATTAACACAGGCAAGGTAAATGCAAATCTTTGCCTATCTTGTGGGTGTAGGGGAATGGAGAAAGAAAAAAATCTTTAATGTCTATAATTATTATCCTCCATTGTTTAGGTAAAGCAGAGAGCAGAGGCAGGCCTTGTTGCACTGAGCCAAACACCCTGCATTTGCACTTTAATGGCACTTAGATCATGGAGAAGTCTCCATTTTCCTGATTTCTTTTTTTATGACAAAAAATAGGTGTATTCCAAGGAGAGGTGGAAGGCTCTAAATGACCAAGCTGTACTTGTTTTTAATCAGCCTTATATCGGCTTCCAAATTTTCTCAGAGGATAGGGTCCATTGAGGAACCCACAAGGCCTCCTCCGTAAGCCAGGGTATGGGCATAGAACCCTAAATGGCAACTAGAGAAAACCCAATCCTTGTCTTCCTTATTACTTTCTTGTGAGTTTGGGGTTTAACCTTCATTGTTCTTTTTTGCCAAGGCCTTTTCCTTCCTTATATCCCATCCTTTTAAATAATATCAACAGCTTGTTGAAGTACCCCTTAGTTAATGTTAATCCTAGCCTTGTAAAATCTCTCTTCCCCCAGAGATTAACGGGGAGAGGAAGCACATAAGGTATGAAACTTCCTGTTTGACCCTCTGGGGGCCTGCCAGGTCAAGGACATGAACTGACTGCAGGCTGACCCCATATCCCAGTCCTTGTAGGGAATGGGACGATTGTGTAATTGGCCATGCCTTAGGCCATAAGTTGGAGGAAATAATGCTTTTATCAGCTCCTGTGTCCAAAATTCCTATAAAAATTCTTCCTCTCTATCATTAAATGTAAAGTGGGTCAGTTTTAAAGATCAACTAACCAGGTGAGCAAAGTCAGTTCCTGAAGAACCAAAGCCTGTTAGCAACTCTAGGCAACCCGGTGGATGGGAAATAATCATGTAAACTTGGAAGAATAAACTAATTGTGCAATCCTATCCCCGGGGGAGATAGAAAATATGCCTTGTGGACAAGAACAGAGAACTTGAAGTTCCCTGGTATAGTCTTGGTCTATCACACCAGGATGAACCCACAAGCCCTTTCAAGGTGAGAGAGGACCGAACTAAAAAAGGCCGACACTTCCTTCAGGCAGGGGCCTTTAAAAGTCAACTGGAATAGGCTGTGCACCATATGTGGCATTAATAAGAATTGGGTGGTGGAAAGGAAGTCCAATCCTGCGGAGCCTCTTGTAGCTCTGAGACTAGAGGTGTCCTCCGATTGTAGACCTGTGTCCCATATTTCTTGGGGCCCCTGAGACCTGGGGCCCTGACACCCGTTTTTTGGAGTACTTTCATCTCTTCCTGCTGGGGAGGGATCATGCTGAATAACTTTTCCTTGAATGTCCCTAACTGAGGCGACATTCATTGGCCCAATGATAGCCCTTCTGCATTTAGTGCATAGCCCAGGGGTTCTCTTTTGCATGGGAGTACAACATTCTCGTTTCAAATGACCTGGTTTTACCACATTTTATAGCAGACCTTAACGTACACCAGGACTTGGTCGGTTCTGGCTTTGCAAAATGGCTGCAGCGAGGCCAGCATAGTTTAGTGGGCCTCTAAGTCCTCGGCAGATTTTTATCCAGTCCTGTCAGCCCTTTGCTTCTTCTATGGGTAAATGACTGCCTTGCATTCTGGTGAGAGGCATTTTCATATACAAATTGCTCTATCAATGGCTTAAACCCGTTCCGGGTCTCCAAAAACCCTACCTGCGCTTCTGTCCATCCTAGCAACGAAGTCTGAGAATGGCTCCTGGGGGGCTTGTAATATTTTTGTCAGGTGTCCCCCGGCCTCACCTTTGTTTGAAAGGGCTTTCCATGCTTTAATAGTGGCAGCGAGATCTGGGCCATATGCTCCCCAATCATAGTTTGTCTGATGGTTAACAAACTGTCCTTGCCCTGTCAGTAATTCAAACGTCCACCGCCTCTGGTCACCTCTGCTTGGTATTGGCCCTTGCCTGCACTTGAGAAGCACAGCCACAAAGCTTTCCAATTCCATGTATTGTCCCATATTAGGGAGAGCAGCTTTTACTGTATTTTGCCAGTCATTTGGAGTCATCGCCATAGCAGCTAATCTTTCAAGCTGCATGATTGTGAAATTAGCATCGTCCCCATATTTATTAACTGATTCTGCAAGCTCCGTGATAGAGGTATATTCTACACGTGCATTAACACGCCTCTGTCCGTGGCCTCAAACACCAGTAAGGCTTGCAACATCCTTCTTTTGTCTTCCTTTGAAAGGAAGGATCTGAACTGTACCCGCCCGCATAAGGCGGAGGGGCACTGGGGAGAATAGGTTTGGAGGGTGCAACAGGCTGAGAGGCCATGCCGTTCCTATCTCCCATTTTCTTTTGCTTTCGATTTTGCAATTGGGCGGCCTCTCATCCGGATGGTATCTTCCTCCTCATAACGGGCCGCTTCCTCATCTAAATCCTCCTCTTCAGAGGGCTTAGCTCCTCAGACTCAGAGCTATCAAGTCCCAGAGCCTCCAGTCCTTTATCGGATAAAGAGGTTTCTTTTCTGGGGCCCGCTCTCTCCTTTTTACACTTCTCTCCCAAGGAGTTCTTCCCTTATCTCTCTCCTCCCTCAGACAAGAGTCTTCGGGGGTCTTTTTTCTTATGTGGGACTTTTTCTTCTTTTTTACGAGCTCTTAACCTTTTACCCCGCTCTGTTTCTGACATCTGTCTTGTAACTCCTCAAGCACTCCTTGTCCTACTGTAATAGATGAGCGGCACTTCTCATCCTCCAAGCATAATTTTACTAGCCTCCATATAGACATCGTTGCCCTTTTCACCTTCCCTTTTTGCTGCTCCCGGATCAGGTCACCCTCCAGTTTGTTCCAGGAGGCAAGGGTCAGAGACCCGGAACAGGCAAACCAGGGCGCCGCTTTGTCAACCTCATCCACAAATTTCACCACAGTGACTCTGGGGATCTTCAGATCATGCTGTTGCAGGAGTGACTGCAGTGCGGTAACCACTGAATGTGAAGCTCCCATGTTGCTCTCTTATCTACGAGAGAAACTTGCACACAAGAGAGGG
The DNA here is from genome assembly GCA_021653895.1 of Mastomys natalensis. Taxonomy (NCBI): domain Eukaryota; kingdom Metazoa; phylum Chordata; class Mammalia; order Rodentia; family Muridae; genus Mastomys; species Mastomys natalensis. The sequence goes on along the minus strand of JAJTUV010003381.1, from coordinate 32,400 downwards.
AGCCACGGCTTATCTGCATCCAACTGACTGCGCCTCGGGCAGCTCTTCCAAGCACCGCGGCTTATCTACATCCGTCTCACCATGCCTGGGGCGGCGCGCTTTAGCAAGAATACTTGTGGAAACAAAATGAAACCAAAAGGAAGAGAACGAGTGCCGCTAACACAATAACCAAAGCTTCTAGGGCTCCTGAAGAGAGATGAAATAGATCAAGACCAAACATGCTTCTCATAGCTTACCTTTGGACCTGCAGTTCTGAATCCTCTCCGCGAGCGGAGGGTCTGCTCGGGGCCGGCACCAGCAAGAATGCACGAGGGCACCAGGATCCTTCTGCAGCAAGTGTTTATTACCATGTAAGGAGGAAGACCCTGAGCCCCAAAAGACTGGCGCTTATATACACCCGAATGGCGTATCCATACCTGATTGGCTGCTAGCTCATTGCCCTAGATGACGCCCCGGCTGGGCCGTGACTTGCGAGCTCTCGCCTTTTGCACATGAGCACTAGCTTGTTTACAAAGTAGGGGCACAAGGATGTCAGAGCCATCTTGTAATGGCGAACGCTGCAATTGTGCTTTCGGCCCTCTACAACTCACTATGGCATTCTCTATCGTCTTCTCTAGGCCCCTCTGGTCCTCAAAATGGCCGTATCTATGGTCCCATCTAGCCCCTCTCTATGCCCTGACAGTCCATCTACATGGTCCCATCTAGGTCCTCTCTAGGCCCTCACTATGGCAGTCTCTATGGTCCTATCTAGGCTTCCTCTAGGCCCTGACTACGGCCGTATCTATGGTCCTTTGTAGGCCCAGTCTAAGCCCTCACTAAATCAATCTCTATGGTGCCATCTAGGCCCTCTATAGTCCTCACCATGGCCGTATCTATGGTCCACTATAGGCCATCTCTAGTCCACCTATAGGCTGTCTCTATGGTGCGCTCCTGGCTCTCTCAAGGTGCTCACTATGACCATTTCTATGGTCCTATCTGGCCCTCTCTAGGCCATTTTTTTGGCCATCACTATTGACCCATCTAGGCCCTCTACAAGTCCTCTCTATGGCTGTCTCTATGGTTCCATCTAGGCCCTTTTAAGCCTTCGCTATGGCCATCTTTATGGTGCCTCCCTAGGCAACCTCTAGGCCTTCACTATTGCTATCTTTATGGTCCTCTCTAGGCCCTCTCTAGGACTTTACTATGGCCATTCTCTATGGTCCCCCTAGACACTCTCTAGGCCCTCACTATGACCATCTATACCGTCCCAGCTAGGCCCACTCTAGGCCCTAATTATGTCCGTCTCTATGGTTCCATCTAGGCCTTCTCTAGGCTCTCACTATGGCAGTTTCTATGGTCCTCTCTAGGCTCCATCTAGGCCCTGACTATGGCCGTATTAAGGTCCCTTGTACGACCACTCTGAGCTCTCACTAAGTCCATCTCTATGGTACTATATAGGCCCTCTATAGGCCCTCACTATGGCCATCACTATGGTCCCATCTAGGCCCTCTCAAATCCTTCACTTCGGCTGTAACTATGGTCCCTTCTAGGCCCTCTCTAGGACCTCACTATGGCCATCACTATGGTCCTCTATAGGCCATCTCTAGGCTGTCTCTATTGTCCTCTCTAGGTACTCTCTAGGCGCTCACTATGGCTGTCTCTATGGTCCCATCTAGGCCTTCTCTAATCCCTCACTATGGCGTCTCTATGGTCCTACCTATGCACCCTCTAGGCCCTCACTATGACCATTTCTATGGTCCCCTCTAGACACTCTCTAGGCCCTTACTATGGCCATTTCTATGGTCCTGTTTAGTCCATCTCTCGGCCCTCAATACAGCCGTCTATATGGTCCTCTCTAGGATTCTCTAGATCCTCACTTTGGACGTCTCTATGGTCCCATCTAGGCCCTCTCAAATCCTTCACTAACGGCTGTAACTATAGTCCCATCTAGGCCCTCTCTAGGCCCTCATTATGGCCATCTCTATGGTCCTTTCTAGGCCCTCACTATGCCCATCTCTATGATCCTCTCCTGGGCCCCTCTAGACCCTCACTAAGACTGTCTTATGGTCCTATCTAGACTTTCTCTAGGCCATCTCTATTCTAGGCCATCTCTTTCACTATTGCCATCTCTATGGTCCTCCATACGCTTTCTCTAGGCCATCACTACTAAAGTCTCTATGGTCCTCTCTTGGCACACACAATGCCCTCACTATGGCAATATCTGTGGCCCTCTCTGTGCCCTCCCTTGGAACTCATTATGGCTGTTTCTATGGTACTGTCTAGGCCCTCTCTAGGCTCTCACTATGACCGTACCTAGGGGCCTCTCTAGGTCCTCTCTAGGCCCTTTATGGCTGTTTCTATGGTCTCACCTTGGCCCTCCCTAGCCCCTCATTATGGACGATTCTATGGTCCCTTCTAGGAACTATCTAAACCCTAACTATGGCCTTCTCTACGCTCTTCTCTAGGGACTCTCTGGGCCCTAAGTATATCCATTCTATGGTTCTCTCTAGGAACTCTCTCGGCCCTCATTATGACTGTCTATGATCCACTATAAATCCTCTCTAGGCCCACATTATAGCCATCTCTATGGTCCCATCTAGACCCTCTCTAGGGGCTCACTATGGCTGTCCACATGATTCCATCTAGGCCCTCTCTAGGCCCTCACTATGGCTGTATCTAGGGACCTCTCTAAGCCCTCTCTAGGCCCTCACTTTGTCTGTATTTATGGTCCTATCTAGGCCCTCTCTAGGCCTTCATTATGACCATCTCTTGGGGCCTCTCTAAGCACCCTCTAGGCCCTCACTATGGCCATCTTTATGGTATGCTCTAGACCCTATCTATACCCTCACTATGGCCATCTATATTGTCCCATCTAGGATCTTCTGGGACCTCACTATTGCCATTGCTATGATTCCATCTAGGCCTTCTCTCTGCACTCAATATGGCTGTCACTATGGTCCTATCTAGGCCCTCTCTAGGCCCTCACAATGGCAGTCTATATGGTCCTCTCTAGGCCCCCTCTAGGCATTCATTATGGAAGTCTCTATTATCCTCTATAGGCTCCCTCTAGCCTTCTCTATGGCCATCTCTATGGTCCAATCTAGCCCTCTCTAGTCTCTCTCTGTGTCCTATCTAGTATCCTCTCTAGGTCGTCTTTAGTCAATATTGCCCTTTCTATTGTCTCACCTTGGCCCTCTCTAGCCCCTCACTATGGACATCTCTATGGTCCCATCTAGAACCAATCTACGCCCTAACTATGGCGATCTCTATGGTCTTCCTTAAGGACCCACTGGGCCCTCAGTATGGCCATTCTATTGTTTTCTCTAGGCCCTTTCTTGGCCTTCACTATGACTGTCTATGGTTCACTCTAAGTTCTATCTAGGTTCTCATTATGGCCGTTTCTATGATCCTCTTTCAGCCCTCTCTAGGCCCACATTATGGCCATCTCTATGGTGCTCTCAAGGCCCCCCACTAGGCCATCTCTATGCTGTCTCTATGGTCCTCTAGGCCCTCTCTAGGCACTCATATGGCAATCTCTATTATCCTATGTTGGCACTCTCAAGGCCCTCACTAATGGCCATCTCTATGGTCCCATCTAGGCCCTGACTATGGTTGTCTCTATGGTACTCTCTAGGCATCCTCTAGGTCCTCACTATGGCTGTCTCTATTGTCCTCTCTAGGCTGTCTCTGGGCCCTCACTATGGCCGTCTATATGGTCCCAGCTAGGCCCTATCTAGGCCCTCATTATGTCCATCTCTATGGTTCCATCTAGGCCCTCTCTAGGCCCTGACTATGGCCGTCTCTATGGTTCTCTCTTAGCACCTTCTAGGGTCTCAATGTGGCCGTCTCTATGGTCTTTTCTAGGGATCCCCTAGGCCCTCAGGTTGGCTGTATATATTGACGTCTCTAGGCCCTCTCTATTACCTCACTACGGGCGTCTCTATGGTCCTCTCTAGACCTTCTGTAGGCCCTCACTATGGCAATCTCTAGGATCCTATCTAGGCCCTTTCTAGACATTCACTATATCAGTCTGTATGATCTTCTCTAGGCCGTAATATGGCCGATTCTATGGTCCCATCGAGCCCCTCTCTAGGCCCTCAGTACGTCCATATCTATGGTGCCATCTAGGACCTCTAGAGGCCCTTATTATGACTGTCTCTATGATCCTCTATAGGCCCTCTCTAGGCCCTCATTTTGGCCATCATTATGGTCCCATCTAGGCCCTCTCTAGGCCCTCGCTATGGCAGTCTCTATGGCCCTATCTAGGACCTCTCTAGGCCTTCAATATGGCCATCTCTATGGTCCCCTCTAGGCATTCTATAGGCCCTCACTATGTCCATCTATATGGTCCCATCTATGCCCACTCTAGGCCCTCACTATGGCTAAAACAATGGTCCCATCTAGGCCCTCTCTAGGCCCTCATTATGGCCATCTCTATGTTCCCATCTAGACCCTCTCTAGGTACTCACTATGGACATATCTATTGTCCTCACTACACCCTCTCTAGGCCCTCACTATGAACATCTCTATGGTCTTCTCTAAGGCCCTATGGGCCCTCAATAAGACAGTATTTAAAGTCCTCTCTAGCCCTCTCTAGGCCTTTACTATGGCTGTCTCTAAGGTCCTCTTCTGGCCATCACTAAGCCCACAATATGGTTGTTTCTATAGTCCTATTTAGGCCCACTCTAGGCGACATCTAGGCCGTCTCTGTGGAACTCTCTAGGCCATCTCTAGGAACTCACTATGGTCTTGTCTATGATGCTCTATTGGCTTTCTCTAGGCACTCACTATGAGCGTATCTATGGTCCTCTCTAGGCCTTCCCTATGCCCACACTATGACTGTATCGATGGTCCTCTTTAGGCCATCTCTATTCCCTCACGATGACCTTCTATATGGTCCTATCCAGGTCCTATCTATGCCCTCACTATGGCAGTATCTATGGTCCCATCTAGCCCCTCTCTATGAGCTCACTAATTCCATCTCTATGGTGCCATTTAGGCCCTCACTATACCCTCATTATGGTCATCTCTATGTCCTCAAAACGTACCCACTAGGCCCTCACAATGACCTTATCTATGGTCTTTCTAGTGACCCTCTAGTCCCTCAGTATGTCAGTGTCTATGGTCCTCTCTAGGCACTCTCTAGGCCCTCACTATGGCCATCTCTATGATCCCATCTAGCTCCTCTCTATGAGCTCACTAATTCCATCTCTAGGCCTTCTCTAGCCGTCATTATGGCCTATGGTCCTCTATAGGATCATTCTAGGCCACCTCTAGGCTATCCTCTCTAGGAACCCTCTAGGCCCTCACTATGGCCGTCTCTATAGTCTTCTCTAGGGTCTCTCAAGGCCCTCATTTTGGCCATCACTATGGTCCCATCAAGGACCTCTCTAGGCCCTTACTATCGCTGTCTCTATGGTCCCATATAGGTCCTCTCTAGATCCTCACTATGGCCGTCTCTATGGTCCTACATAGGCCCTCTCTAGGCCCTCACTATGTCCATCTCTATGATCCTATCTAGGACCTCTCTAGTCCTTTACTATCGCTATCTCTATGGTCCCATATAGATCCTCTCTAGATCCTGACTAAGGCCGTCTCTATGGTCCTACATAGGCTCTCTCTAGGACCTCACTATGTCCATCTCTATGATCCTATCTAGGCCCTTTCTACCCCTTCACTTTAGCCATATCTATAGTCCCATCTAGGCACTCTCTAGGCCCTCACTATGTCTGTAACTATGGTCTCATCTAGGACATTTCTAGGCCACCTCTAGGCTGTCTCTATTGTCCTCCCTAGGCCGCCACTAGGCTCACCCTCTTGCCGTCTCTATGGTGATCTCTAGGCCCAATCAAGGTAACCACTAGGATGTCTCTATGGTCCTCTCTAGTCCCTCTGTAGGCCATCAATATGGCCGTCTCTATGGTCCTCTCTAGGCAATCTCTATGAATTAACTATGGCCATCTCTATGGTAACATCTAGGCACTCTCTAGGCCTTCAATATTGCAGCCTCTATTGTCCTCGCTAGGCACCATCTAGGGCTCACTATGGCCATCTCTATAGTTCTCTGTAGTCACTATCTAGGCCCATCCTATGAGCTTCTATATGGTTCTCTCTCCTGCCCTCTTTAGGCATTCACTATGGCCATCTCTATTGCCCTCTTCTATGGTACCACTTAGGTCCTCACTAGACTTTCATGGTACTCTCTAGGCCTCCTATGCCCTCCCTAAGGTCTTTATGGTCCAATCTAGTTCTGTTTTCTAGCCTTCACTAAAGCGTTTCTATTGTCTACTCTAGGACCCTCTCATGACCCCTCCTAGCTGTCACAATGGTCATTTCTCTAGGTCATACATATTGTTGTCTTTATGGTCCTTTCTAGCCCTCTCTAGGCCTCACTATGGCTATTCTGTCAGTCCTCTCTAGGCCCTATCTAGGCTCTCACCTCTGGCTGTCTATGGTCTTTTCTTAGACCCTCTCTAGGCCCTAAACTGGAAGTCCCTATGGTCCTACTTAATCCTCTCTAGGCCCACATGCTGGCCATCTCTATGGTGTCCCTAGCCCTCCCTATGAACACTTCTAGGCTTCTCTATGGTCATCTCTAGGCCCTCTGTAACCCTCACTATAGGCGTCTCTATGGTACTCTTTAGGCCATATCAATGCACTCACTATGGCCGTCTCTCTGGTCTCATATAGGCTCTCAATAGGCCCTCAGTATGGCAGTCTCTATATTCTCTCTAGGACCCTATAGACCCCACTATGACCGCACTATGGTTCTCTGTATTCCTGCCTGGTGCCTCACTATGGCCCGTCTTAATGGTCCCATCTTGGGCCCTCTCTTGTCTGTTACTATGGCTCTGCTCATGGTCCTCTCTAGGCCCTCTCTAGGCCACCTCTAGTCTGTCTCTATGGTCCTCCTAGGCCCTCTCTGTGACCATATCTATGGTCATGTCTATGACCTCTCTAGGCCCTCACTATGGCTATCTCTATGGTCCTCTCTAGTCCTTCTCTAGGACTTCACTCCAGCCGTATCTGTGGTCCTGCCTAGGCCATCTCTAGGCCCACAGAATGGTCATCTCTATGGTCCTCTGTGGGCCACTCTAGGCCAACTGTATGCTGTCTCTATCATCCACTCTAGGCTCTCTCTAGGCCCTCATTTTTGCCATCACTATGGTCCCATCTAGGCCCTCTCTAGGACCATCACTCTGGTTGTATCAATGGTCCCATCTAGGCCCACTCTAGGCCCTCTCTTGGCCCTCACGATGACTGATTTTATCGTCCACTCTAGGCACACTCTAGGCCTCACTATGGCCATCTCTATAGTATATCTAGGCCCTCTCTAGGCCTTCATAATGGCGATCTCTATGGTCCCCTCCAGTCCCTCTCTAGGCCGTCACTATGGCCTCTCTATGTTCCTCTCTAGGCTCTCTCTAGGCCTTCACTATGGCCATCACTATGGTCCTATCTATGCCCACTCTAGGCCCTCACTATGGCCATCCCTATGGCCGTCTATATGGTCCCATCTAAGCCCTCTCTAGTCCCTCACTATGGCTGTCTCTATGGTTAGATCTAGGCCCTCTCTAGGTTCTCACTTTGGCTGTCTCTATGGTCTTCTCTAGGACTCCTCTAGGCATTCATTTTGGCTGTCTCTATGGTCCTATCTAAGATCTCTCTAGGCCCTCTCTATGTTCTCTCTCTAGTCGTCTCTATGGTCCTCTCTAAGCACTCTCTAGCCCTCACTTGGCCTTCTCTGGTCTTCCGTCGCTGCTCTCTAGGCCCTCACTATGGCCATCTTTATGTTCCTCTCTAGGCCCTCTCTAGGCTCTCTGTGTGTTCATCTCTATTTTCTGATCTAGGCCCTCTGTAGGACCTCACTACAGCCGTATCTATTTTCCTCTGTAGGTTACCACTTGGCTGTCTATATATCCCTTTCTAGGCCCTATCTAGGCCCTCATTATGGCTGTCTCTATTGTTCTCTCTATGTATCCTCTAGTCCTCACTATGGCTGTCTCTATGGTACTGTCTTGGCCCTCTCTAGGCCACCTGTAAGCTGTCTCCATTGTCCTCTCTAGGCCGTCTCTACGCCCTCACTATTGTCGTTTCCATGGTCCTCTCTAGGTCCTCTACAAGCCCTAAATTTGGCCATCTCTATGATCAAATCTAGGCATTTTCAAGGCCCTCACTTTGGCTCTAACTATGGTCCCATCTAGGCCCTTAATAGGCCTCACTATGGCCGTCTCTATGGTTCTCTCTAGGCCACCTATAGGCACTCACTATGGCTGTCAATATGGTTCTCTCTTGGCCCTCTCTATGCCCTCACCATGGCCATTTTTATGGCCCTCTCTATGCTCTCTCTAAGTCCTCACTATGGCTTTCTCTATGTTTTTTTCTAGACACCCTCTAGACCCTCATTATGGCTGCCTCTATGGTTCTCTGTAGTCATTTTACAGGCCTCACTATGGCTGGTTCTATGGTCTGATCTAGGCCTCCTCCAGGCCCTCAGTATAGCCATCTCTATGGTCCAGTACTGGCCCTCTACAGTCCACCTATAAGCTGTCTCTATTGTCCTCTGTAGGCCCTCTCTAGGTACTCACTACGGCCTTCTCTATGGTCCTCTCTAGGCCGTCCCTAGGCCAACACTATGGCCATCTCTATGGTCCTCTCCAGACCCTCTCTATTCCTACCAACTGGCCATCTCTATGGTGCACTCTATGCCCACTCTAGCCCACCATAGGAGTTTCTATGGTCCTCTCTAGGCCTATATAGGACCTCACTATGGCCGTCTATACGGTCCTCTCTAGGCCATCTCTATGCACTCACTATGGCCATCTCTATGGTCCCATCTAGGACCTTCTGGGCCCTAACTATGGCAGTTTCTATAGTCCTATCTAGGCACCCTCTAGGGCCTCAATATGACCATCTCTATGGTTCTCTGTACTCATTCTCTAAGCCCTTAGTATGGACTTCCTATGGTACTCTCTAGGCCCTCTCTAGGCCTTCACTATGGCCGTCTCTATGGTCCCTCTATGGTCCTCTCTAGGCCCTATCTAGGCCCTCACTATTGTCGTATATATGATCATCTCTAGACCCTCTCTAGGTCCTAATTATGGCAGACCCTATGGTCTTCTCTATGCCCTCTCTAGGCCCACACTATGGCCATCTCTATGGTGCCCTCTATACCTTCTCTAGGCCACTTCTAGGCTCTCTCTATGGTCCTCTCAAGCTCTCTGTAGGCCCTCACTATGGACGTCTCTATTGTACTCACTAGACCATCTCTAAGCACTCACTATTGCCATCTCTCTGGTCCCTTCTAGGCTCTTACTAGGTCTTCAATATTACAGTCTCTATTGTCCTCTCTAGGCACCCTCTAGAACATTACAACAAGTGTCTATGGTTCTTTGTTGTCCCTCCCTAGGCCCTCACTATGGCTGTCTCGATTGTCCCATCTAGGCTCTCTCTAGTCCCTAACAATGGGCGACTCTATGATCCTTTTGAGGCCCTCTCTAGGCCACCTGTAGGCCCTCTTTTTGGCTGTACCTATGGTCCCATTTAGGCCCTAACTTGGCCCTCAATATGGCGGTTTCTATGGTCCAATCTAGCCCTTCTCTAACCCCTCATTATGGCCTTCTCTATGGTCCTCTCTAGGCACCCTCTAGGCCCTCACTATTGCCCTCTCTATCGCCATCACTATGGTCCTCTCTTGGGCCTATCTAGGCTTTCACTATGGCCATCTCTATGGTCCTATCTTTGCCTTCTCTAGGCCCTTACTATGGCTATCTCTATGATCCTCTCTAGGCTCTCTCTAGGGCCTCACTATGGCTGTTCCTATGGTCCTCTCTCGGCCCTATGTATTCCCTAATTCTGACAGTCTCTATGGTCTTCTCTAAGCCCTCTCAGCCCTAATTATGGCCATCTCTATGGTCCTTTTAGGCCCTCTCTAGGCCCAGACTCTAGCTGTCTCTATGGTGCTCTCTAGGCCCTCTCTAGGTCACTTCTAGGCTGTCTATATGGTTCTCTCTAGGCCCTCTGTAGGCCCTCATTATGTCCATCTCTACGGTACTCTCTAGGCCTTATAGAATCCCTCACTATAGTGTTCTCTATGGTCGTCTTTAGGCCATCTATAGACCCACAGTATGGTCATCTCTATGTCCTCAGCTGGCCCCTTCAAGGCCACCTTTGTGCCCTCTCTATGTGTGCTCTCTCTAGGCCCCTCTGTCTCTGTGGTCCACTTTAGGTCCACTCTATTGCTGTCTTTATGGTCCTCTCTTGGCCCTCTCTAGCCCACCTATATGGCTGTCTCTACGGTCCTCTCTAGGTCCTCACTGTGCCCTCACTATAGCCGTATCTATGGTCCCATCTTGGCCCTCTCTAGGCCCACACTATGGCCATCTCTATGTTCTCTTCTAAGATCTCTTAGGCCCTCATTATGGCTGTCGTTATAATCCTCTCTAGGCCCTCTCTAGGCCTTCACTATGTCCATCTATATGGTACTCTTTAGGCCACCTCTAGTCCCTCACTGTGGCGGTCTCTATGGTCCTCTCAAGGATCTCTCTAGGCCCTCTCTATGTCCTCTCTATGGTATTCTCTATGGTCCTCTCTAAGCACTCTCTAGCCCTGACTATGTTCGTACCTGTTCCTCAGTAGGCATTATCTAGGCTCTTTCTATGGCCGTATCTATGATGCTCTCTAGACCCTTAATTTTGGACTTCTCTATTGTCCAATTTAGGCCCTCTCTAGGCCCTCACTACTACGACTGTATCTATTGTCTTCTCTAGGTCTCCTCTAGGCCTATATAGGACCTCACTATGGCGTCTCTATGTTCTTTTCTATTCCCTTTCTAGGCCACCATTATGGCTATCTCTATGATCCTCTCTAGCCCACTCTAGGCCAACCCACTTGTCGTCTCTATGGTGATCTCTAGGCACACTGTAGGCTATCACTATGCTGTCTCTTTGGTCCTCTCTAGGCCCCACAAGGCCCTCAGAAAGGCCGTCTATATGGTTCTCTCTAGTGCCCCTCTGGGCACTCACTAAGAAAGTCTTTATGGTCCCCTCTAGGCCCTATCTAGGCCTTTACTATGGCCATCTCTATGGTCATCTCTAGGTCATATCTAGGCCCACAGTATGGTAGTCTCTATGGTCCTCTTTAGGTCCCTTCTAGGCCACCTCTATGTCATCTCTATTGTCTTTTCTAGGTCATCTCTAGGCACTCATTATGGCCGTCACTATTTCCTGACTATGGTCGTCTCTATGGTCCAATCTAGGCCCTCTCTAGGCCTTCAATATGGCCATCACTATGGTCCTCCATATGCATTCTCTAGGCCCTCACTATGGCCTGCTCTATGGTACACACTAGGCCCTATCTAGGCCCTCACTATTTCACTATGCTAGTCTCTATAGTCCTCTCTAGGCCTTCTCTATTCCACAGTATGGTCATCTATATGGGTCTCTTTAGACCCCTTCTGGGCCGCCTCTAGGCCATCTCTGTGGTTCTATCTAGGCCCGCTCTAGTCCCTCACTATGGCCATCTCTATGGTCCCATCTGGCCCTCTCTAATCCCTCATGATGGCCATTTCTATTGTCTCTCTTACCCCTCACTAGGCCCTCACTATTTCACTATGCTAGTCTCTATAGTCCTCTCTAGGCCTTCTCTATGCCACTGTATGCTCGTCTATATGGGTCTCTCTCTAGGCCCTCTCTAGGTCACTTCTATTTTGTCTCTATGGTCCTCTCTGGCTCTCTAAAGGCCCTCACTATGAACGTCTCTATGATCTTCTCTAGGCCCTCTCTTGGCCCTAAATATGGCCGTCTCTATGGTTTCTCTCTTGGAAATCTCTAGGCCCACATTCTGGCAGTCTCTATGGTGCTCTCTAGGCCCTCTCTAGGCCACTTCTAGGCCGTCTATATGGTCCTCTTAGGCCCTCTGTAGGCCCTCAGTATGACCATCTCTATGGTCCTCTCTAGGCCTTATATAGGCCATCTCTATGGTCCTCTCTAGGCCCTCTCTAGGCCTTCACTATGAATGTCTCTATAGTCCCATCTAGGCCCTTTGTAGGCATTCACTGGGGTAGTCTCTATTGTGACATCTAGGCCCTCTCTAGGCTCTTACTATGGTCATCTCTATGGTCCACTTTAGGTCCTCTCTAGCCCTTCACTATGGCCATCTCTATGGTTCTCTCTATGCCCTCTATAGGCCCTCACTATGGCTGTCTTTATGGTCATCTCTAGGCCTTCTCTATGCCCTCACTTTAGCCGTATCTATGGTCCACCTTGGCAGTCTCTAGGCCCACATTATGTTCATCTTTATATTCCCATCTAGGCCGTCTCTAGGCCCTCACTGTGGCTGTCTCTATGATCATGTCTTGGCACCATCACAGCACTCACTTTGGACGTCTCTATGGTCCTCTCTAGTTCCTGTCTAGGCCATCAATATGGCTATCTCTATGGTCCTCTCCAGGCCTTTTCTAGGACCACACTGTGCCTGTCATCAAGGTCCTCTCTAGGCCCTCTCTAGGCCCTCACTATGGCCATTGCTATAATCTTCTCTATGCTCTCACTAGGCCCTCACTATGGCAATCACTATGCTACTCTCCTGGACCCCTCTAGGCCCTCACTGTGGCTGTCTCCATTAGTCCTCTTAAGGATCTCTCTAGGCCCTCTCTAGGCCCTCTCTAGGCCCTCTCTGGGTCCTCTCTATGCCGTCTCTATGGTAGTTTCTATGGTTCTCTCTAAGCATTCTCTAGCCCTTACTATGACCGTATCTGTTCCTCCGAAGGTACTCTCTAGGCCCTCACTATGGCCGTCTCTATGGTCCTCTCTAGGCCCTATCTAGGCCCTCATTATAAACATCTCTATTGTCCCATCTAGGCCCTCTCTAGGCCCTCACTAGGGCCATATCTATTGTACTCTCTAGGTCACGTCTAGGCTGTCTATATGATCCTATCTAGGCCTTCTCAAGGCTCTCACTATGGCCTTCTCAATGGTTCTCTCTAGGTACCCTCTAGGCCCCCACTCTGGCCATCTCTATGGTCCAGTCTAAGCCCTCTCTAGGCCCCCTCTACACTGTCTCTGCTGTCCTCTCTAGGCCCAATCTAGGCTCTCAGTTTGGCCGTCTCTATGGTCACATCTAAGAGTTCTCTAAGTCCTCACTATGGCTGTAACTATGTAACTATGTAACTATGGTTCCATTTAGGCCCTCTCTAGGCCCTCAATATGTCCGTTTCTATGGTCCTCTCTAGGCCCTCTTAGGCCCTCACTATGGCTGTCTCTATGTTCTTCTCTAGTCCCTCTCTAGGCCATCATTACGTCTGTCTCTATGGCCCTCTGTAGACGCTATCTATGCCCATCCTCTGGCTGTTTCTATGGTGCTATCGAGGTCCACTCTAGGTCATCACTAAGTAGGCTCTTCGTCCCCTCTAGGCCCTCTGTAGGCCCTCACTATGGCCGTTTCTATGGTCTTGTATGGGACCTCTCTAGTCCCTCAGTATGGCAGTCTCTATGATCTTCTCTAGGGACTTTCTAGGCCTCATTAAGAAAGTCTTTATGGTCATCTCTAGGCCTTCACTATGGCCGTCTCTATGGTCCTCTCTACGCAATCTCTAGGCCCAAACTATGGTCGTTTCTATGGTCCTCTTTTGGCCCCCTCTAGGTCACCTCTATTTTGTCTCTACTGTCTTCTCTACCCATCTCTAGGCACTAATTATGGCTATATCTATGGTCCTCACTAGGCCCTCTCTAGGCCCTCACTGTGGCTGTCTCTATGGTCCTCTCTACGCTCTCTCTAGGCATTCACTATCGTTTTCTATATGGTCCTCTCTTGGCCCTCTCTAAGCCCTCACTATGGCTGTCACCATGGTCCCATCTAGTCCCTCTCTAGACCCTCACTATGGCCATTTCTATTGTCCTCTCTGGGCCCACTCTAAGCCACCTCTGGTAGGTATCTATTGTCCTCTCTAGGCTCTTTAGAAGCCCTCACTATGGTCATCTCTATGGTCCTCTCTAGGCACATCTAGGCTCTCATTTTGGCAATCACTCTGGTTCCATCTAGGCCTTCTCTATGGCTGCCTCTATAGTTCCATCTAGGCCCTCCCTAGGCTCTATGGTCGTCCCAATCGTCCTCTCTAGGCACCATCTAGGCCCTCAATATGGCCATATCTATGGTCTACTCTAGGCCTTCTCTAGGCCTCACTATGGCCATATCTATTGTCCTCTCTATGCCATCTCTAGGCCCACAGTATGGTTGTATCTATGGTCCTCTTTAGGACCCCTCTATGCCACCTCTAGCTGTCTCTATGGTCCTTCTAGCCTTCATATGGTCTTCTCTATTGTCCTCTTTAGGCCCACTCAATGCCACATCTAGGTCGTCTCTATTGTCCTATCTAGGCCATCACTAGGAACTCACTATGGCCGTGTCTATGGTCCTCTCTAGGTCCTCTCTAGGCCTTCACTATGGCCATCTCTATGGTCCTGTATATGTTCTCTCTAGGCCCTCACTATGGGTGTCTATATGGTCCTCCCTAGGCCCTCTCTAGGATGTCAATATGGATGTCTCTATGGCCCATCTAGTGCCTCTCTAGGACCTCATTATGGCCATTTCTATGGCACTCTCTAGACCTCTGTAGGCCACATCTAGGCTGTCTCTAAGATCCCCTCTAGGCTTTACCTAGGCCCTCACTTGGCCGTCACTATGGTCCTCTCTAGGTCATCTCTAGGCCCACAGTATGGTTGTTCTATGGTCCTATGTAGGCCCCCTCTAGGCTACATGTATGTCCTCTAGGCCATCACTAGGAACTCACTATGGCCGTCTCTATGGTCATCTCTAGGCCCACTATAGGACTTCACTATGGCGGTCTCTATGATCCTATCTAAGCTCTCTCTAGGCACTAATATTGCAGTCAATATGGTCATCTCTAGGCCCACTCTAGGCCCTCACTATGGCTGTCTTGATGGTCTCATCTAGGCCCTCTCTAGGCCCTCACTATGGCTGTCTCTATTGTCCCATCTAGGCCCTCTCTAGTCCCTCACTCTGGCAGTCTCTATGGTTCTATCTAGGCAACCTCTAGGCCCTCACTATGGTGGTCTCTATGGTCCTCTCTATCCCTCTCTAGACCCTCACTATGGCCATGTCTATGATCATTTCTAGGACCCCTCTAGGCCCTCACTTATACATTCTTTAAGTCCTTCTAGGCCCTCTCTAGTCCTTCACTATAGCAGTCTCTATGGTCCTCTCTAGGCAATCTCTACAACAACAGTATGGTTGTCTCTATGGTCCTCTTTAGGCCCTCCCTAGGCCACCTCTAGAAATGTCTCTATTGTGTTCTCTAGGCCATTTCTAGGCACTCACTATGGCCATCTCTATTGTCCTATCTACACCCTCTATAGGCCCTCATTATGGCTGTCTTATGGTCCTCTATATGCTCACTCTAGACCCTCACTATGGGTGTCTATAAGTTCCTATCTAGGCCCTATCTAGGCCCTCACTATGGCCGTCTCTATGGTCCCATCTAGTCCTCTCTATGCACTCAATATGGCCATCTCTATGGCCCACTCTAGGTCCTTCTCTAGACCACGTCTAGGCTGTGTCTATGGTTCTCTATAGGCTCTTTCTAGGCCCTCATTATGACGGTCTCTATGGTCATCTCTAAGCCCTATCTGGGCTCTCACTATAGCCCTCACTATTATCATTTCTAGGCCCAATCTAGGCCCTCACTATGGCACTATCTATGCTTGCCTCTAGGCCCCCTCTAGGCCACTTCTAGTCTGTCTCTATGGTCCTCTCTAGGCCCTCTGTAGGCTCTCACTATGGTCGTCTCTATGGAACTCTCTAGGCCATATCAAGACACTCACTATGGCAGTCTCTCTGGTCCCAACTAGACCTTCTCTAGGCCCTAACTTTGGCAGTATCTACTGTCCTCTCTAGGCACCCTCTAGCCCTCACTATGACCATCTCTATGGTTCTCTGTACATCTCTAGGCCCTCACTATGGCCATCTATATGGTCCTCTCTAGGCCATCTCAAGGCACTCACTATTGCAGTCTCTATAATCCTCTCTAGTACCTAACTGTGGCCATCTCAATGGTCCCATCGAGCCCCTCCCTAGATCCTCACTATGTCCAACTCTATCGTCCGATCTAGGCCCTCTCTAGGCCTCACTCTGGTCATCTCTATGGTCCAAACTAGACACCTCACTTTGACCGTCTCTATTGTCTTCTCTTGTCCCTCTCTGGGCCCTCATTATGGCTGTCTATATGGTCCCATCTAGGCCCCTCTAGTCCCTAATTGTAGGCGCCACCATAGTTCCATCTAGGCACCCTCTTGGCCCTCACTATGGCCGTCTGTATGGTCGTCCCTTGGCCCTCTCTAGGCCCTCACTATGGCCGTCTCTATGGTCATCTCTAGGACCCTTCTAGGCCCTCAGTATGGCCATCTCTAGGTCCTCTCTAGGCCCTATATAGGCCTCTGGCCGGCTCTATGGTCCTCGCTAGGCCGTCTCTAGGCCAACCATCTGGCCATCTCTATGGTGCTCTCTTTGTCCCCTCTAGGTCTCTTCGAGGCTGTCTCTATGGTCCTCTCTAGGACCTCTCCAGGCCCTCACTATTGCCCTCTCAATGGTACCATCTAGCCCGTCTCTAGGTCCTCACTATGTCTGTTTCTATGGTCCCATCTAGGCTCTCTCTAGGCCCTAAGTATGGCTGTCTCTATGGTCTTCTCTAATCCCTTTCTAGGCCCTCATTATGGCCATCACTATGAACATCTCCTTGGATGTCTCTAGGCCCACCCTCTGGCCATCTCTCTGGTGCTCCCTAGGCTCACTCTAGGCAACCACTAGGCTGTTGCTATCATACTCTCTAGGCCCTCTGTATGCCCTCACTTTGGCCATCACTATGGTTTCATCTGTGCCATCTCAATGCACTAACAATGGCTGTATCTATGGTCCCATCTAGGTCGTGTCTAGGCCTGCACTATTGCAGTCTCTATTGTCTTCTCGAGGCACTCTCTAGTGCTTCACTATGGCCATCGCTATGGTTCTCTGTCGTCCCTCTCTAGGCCTTCACTATGGTCCCATTTAGGACCTCTCTAGGACCTCACTATGACTGTCCTATGGTCCCACCTAGGCCCTCTCTAGGCACTCACTACGGCCATCTCTATGGACCTCTCTAGGGCCCTATAGGCCCTCACTTATACATTCTGTATTATCCTCTCTAGGCCGTCTCTAGGCCTTCACTATGGACGTCCCTATGGTCATCTCTAGGTCATTTCTAGGTTCACTGAATGGTTGTCTCTATGGTCCTCTATCAGACCCCTCTAGTCCTCTTCTGAGCCATCTCTATGGTCCTCTCTAGGCCATCTATAGGCACTCAACTTGGCTGAATCTATGGTCCAATCTATGCCCTCTCTAGGCCTACAGTATGGGTGTGTATATAGTTCTCTGTAGGCTCACTCTAGGCACTCACTATGGCCATCTCTATGGTTGTATATAGTCCCTCTCTAGGACTCACAATGACCGTTTGAATGGTCCACTCTAGGCACTCTCTAGGCCATCTCTAAGCTGTCTCTATGTCCTTCTCTATCATCCTGTTTAGGACCTCTCTAGGCCTTCACTATGGTCTTCAATAGGGACTCTCTAGGCCCTCACTATCACCTTCTCTAGGTCCTCTCTAGGCCCTCACTATGGCCGTCTTTATGGTCCTTTATAGGCCCTAATTTTGTCCATATCTATGGTATTATCTAGGCCCTCTCTGGCCCTAATAATGGCAGTCCCTATGGTCTCTCTAGCCCTCTCTAGGCCCACATTATGGCCTTCTCTATTGTGCCTTCTAGGCCCCTTCTAGGCCACTTCTAGGCTGTCTCTGTTGTCCTCTCTAAGCCCTAACTAGGCCCTCAGTATGGCCATCAATATGGTCCTTTCAAGGTCCTCCCTAGGCACTACTGCAGTCTCTATAGTCCTCTCTATACCCTCTCTGATCCCTCACTATGGGCATCTCTATGGTCCCATCTAGCCCCTCTCTAGTCCCTCACTATGGCTGTTTCCATGGTCATATCTAGGCACCGTCTAGTCCCTCACTATGGCTGTCTCAAAGGTCGAATCTAGGCCCTCACTAGGCCCTCACTATGGCCATCTCTATGGTCCCATCTAGGCCCTCTCTAGTCCCTCATATGGCCGTCTCTGTGATGTCCTCTAGGCCCTCTATAGGCAACCTCTAGTCTGAATCTATGATCTTCTCTAAGCCCTCTCTGGGTCCTACTATGCTTGTTTCTATGATTCTCTCTATGCCCTAACTAGGCCCTCACTATGGCCGTATCTATGATCTTATCTAGGCCCACTCTAGCCCATAATTATGACCATCTCTATGATCCTCTCTAGGCCTTCTCTAGTCCCACAGTCTGGCTGTCTCTATTGTGCTCTCTAATGCCCCTCTAGGCCACTTCTAAGCTTTCTCTATGGTCCTTTTTAGGCCCTCTCTATGCTCTCACTATTGCAGTCTATATTGTCTTTTTAGGCCCTCTCTGATCCCTCAATTTGGCCGTCTCTATGGTCCCATCTAGGCTCTCTCTAGTCTTTTACTCTGGCAGCCTCTTGTTTCCTACTAGGCACACTTTAAGCCCTCACTATGACCGTATCTATATTCCACACTAGGCCCTCACTAGGCCCTCACTAGGCCCTCACTATGGCTTACTCATGACCATGTCTCTGGACATGGCAGTCTCTATGGCAGTCTCTATGGTCCTATCTAGGCCCTCTATAGGACCTCACTATGGCCATATCTATGGTCCTATCTAGGACGTCCCTAAGCCTTCACTATGGCCATCACTATGGTCCACTCTATGCCGTCTCTAGACCCTCACTACGCCTTCTCTATGGTCTTCTCTTGGCCCTCTCTAGGCCCTCACTATAGCAGTCTCTATGGTCCTGTTTTGGCCCTATCTAGGTCCACATTATGGATATCCCTATGGTCTACTCTAGGCCTCTCAAGGCCCTAATTATGTCCATCTCTATTGTCTTCTCTAGGCTCTATCTAGTCCCATACTCTGGCCGTCTCTATGGTGTTCATTAGACCCCCTCTAGGGCACTTCTAGCCCATCACTATGGTCCTCTCTTGGCCCTCTCTAGGCACTCACTATGGCTGTCTCTATGGTCTCCTGTAGACACCCTCTAGGCCCTATGTATGGCATACTATGGTCCTCTAGGTCCTTTCTAGGCCCTCAATATGGAAGTCTATATGGTCCTCTCTAGGGCCCCTCTAGGCCCTCAATAATTCAGTCTTTATTGTCCTCTCTACACCCTCTCTGTGCCTTCACTATGGCCCTATCTATGGTCCTCTATAGGCCATCTCTAGGCCTACAGTATGGTCATCTCTATGGTCCTCATTAGGCCCCTCTAGGCAACCAATAAGCCGTCTCTATGGTCCTCTCTAAGCCCTTTCTAGGCACTCACTCTGACCGTCTCTATGGTCCTATATAAACTCTCTCGAGGTCCCCTTTTGATTGTCTCTATGGTCCTCTCTAGGCCTTCACAAGGCCCTCACTATGGCCGTCCCTTTGGTCCTCTCTAGTCCCACTCTAGTTCCTCACTATGGCCTTCTCATGGTCCTGTTAAAGCCCTATCTATGCCCTTAGTATGGCCGTTTCTATGGTCTACACTAGGCCATCATTAGGCCCTAATTATTGCAGTCCCTATAGTCATCTCTAGGCCCTCACTCTGGCCTTATGCTTTGTGCCCTCTAGGCACCCTCAAGTCCTCTTCTAGGCTGTCTCTACCGTCCTCTCTAGGTCCTCTCTAGGCCTTCACTATGGTCATCTCTATGGTCCTCTCTATGCCTTCTCTAGGCCCACATTATGTCTATCTCTATGGTCCTCTCTAGGCCATCTCTAAAAACACAGTATGGCCGTCTCTATGGTCCTTTGTAGGCCATCTAAAGACAACAGTATGGTCGTCTCTATGGTACTCTTAGTCCCAGTCTAGGCCAACTCTAGGCCATCTCTATGGTCCTCTCTAGGCCCTTTAGGCACTCCAATGGCCGTCTCTATGGTCCTATATACGCTCTCTCTAGGCCACCTCTTGGCTGTCTCTAAGGTCCTCTCTAGGCCCTGTTAGGCCACCTCTAGGCTGTCTCTATGGTCCTCTTAGGACCTCTCTAGGCCTTAGCTACTGCCATCTCTATGGTCCCTCTTAGACCATCTCTAGGCCTACAGTATGGTCGTCTCTCTGCTCCTCTGTAGGCCCACTCTAAGCCACCTCTAGGCTGTCTCTATGGTCCTTTCTAGGCCCTCTCTTGCCACTCACTATGTCCGTATCTATGGACCTCTCAAGGCACTTTCTAGGCCCTTTCTATGGCCGTTTCTATGGTCTTCTCTAGGCCCTCCATGGACCTGATTATGATCATCTATATGGTCCTCTCTAGGCCCCACCTAGACCCACACTCCGGCTGTATCTATTGTGCTCTCTAGGTCTCCTCTAGGCCACTTCTAGCCATTTCTATGGCTCTCTCTTGGCCCTCTCTAGGCACTCACTATGGCCATCCCTATGGTCCTCTCTAGGCCCCCTCTATGCTTTCAGTATGGCATCCTCTATGGTCTTCTAGGCCCTCTCGAGGCCCTCACTATGGCTGTCTCTATGGTCTTCTCTAGGAACTCTCTAGGCCTTCAGTATGGCCATACATATGGTCCTCTCCAGGCCCTCAATATGGCCTTCTTTATGGTGCAATCTAGGCCCTATCTACGTCTTCATTATGGTTGTCTCTATGGTCCCATCTAGGGCCTCTCTAAACCCTCAATATGCATGTCTCTATGGTCCTTTCTCACCCGTCTCTAGGCTCTCACTGTGGCCATTCCTATTGTCCTCTCTAGGCACTCTCTAGGACCTCATTTTGGCCATCACTATGGTCCCATCTAGGACCTCTCTAGGACCTCACTATGACTGTCCCTATGGTCCCTTCTAGGCCTTCTGTAGTCCCTCACTATGGCTGTCTCTATAGTCCTCTCTAGGTCCCCTCTAGGCCCTCAGTATGGCATTCTCTATGGTCCTTAGGCCATTTTGAGGCCCTCCCTATGGATGTCTCTACGGTCTTCTCTAGTGACCCTATAGGCCTTCACTATGTCCATGTCTGTGATCCTCTCAATGCCCTCTAGAGGCCCTCACTATGGCTGTCTCTATGGTTCACTGTAGGCCCTCTCTACGTCCTCAATATGGCTTTCTCTATGGTCCTGTCTAGGCCCTTTCTAGGCCCACACTGTTGAGGTCTCTATGGTCTCCTCTATGCCCTCTCTAGGCCCTAATTATGTCCATCTCTATGGTACTCTCTATGCCCTCCTTAGACTCTCACTATGGTCATCTCTATGGTCTTCTCAAGGTCCTCTCTAGGCCCTCACTATGGCCATCTCTATGGTCCTGTCAGGGCCCTATATAGGCACTCACTAAGGGTGTCTCTATGGTCTTCTCTAGGCCCTCTCTCGGGCCTAATTATGGCCATTTCTATTGTCCTCTCTATGCCCTCTCTAGTCCCAAACTCTGGCCTTACCTTTGGTGCTCTCTTCTACCTCTATGCCAATTCTAGGCCATATCTATGGTCCTCTCTTAGCCCTCAATTGGCACGCATTATGACTGTTTCTAAGGTCGCCTATGGCCCCCTCTAGGCCCTCAGTATGGCATCCTCTATGGTCCTCTAGGCCCTTATGATGCCCTCATTATTGACATCTCTATGGTCTTTTCTAAGATCTCTCTAGGCCCTATCTAGGCCCTCACTGTGGCCGTCATTATGTACCTCTCTAGGCCCTCTCTAGTCCCTCAAAATGGCCTTCTCTATGGTCCTATTTTGGCCTTATCTAGGCCCTCATTGTGGCTGTCTCTATGGTCCCATCTAGGCCCTCTCTAAACCCTCATTATGGCTGTCTCTATTGTCCTCTCTAGGCACACTCTGGGGCCTCAGTATGGCAATCTCTATGGTTCTCTGTAGTCACTCTCTAGAACCTCATTATGGCCATCTCTATGGTCCTCTCTAGGCCCTCTCTAGGCCATCACTATGGCAGTCTCTATGGCCCTCATTAAGGCACATCTAGTCTTTCACACAGACATCTCTATGGTCCTCTCAAGGCACCCTCTAGGCCTTAACTATGGCCGTCACTATGGTCCTCTCTAGGCCATCTCTAGTACCACAGTATAGTCATCTCTATAGTCCTCTGTAGGCCCACTATAAGAAACCTCTAGGCCTTCTCCATGGTCCTCTCTAGGCCATTTCTAGGCACTTAGTATGGCCGTCTCCTATGGTCTCTCTAGGCCCTATCTAGGCACTCATTTTGGCCATCACTATGGTCCCATCTTGGTCCTCTCTAGGCCCTCACTATGGTCGTCTCTATGGAACTCATTAGGACCTCTCTAGGTCCTCTCTATTGCCATTTCTATGCTCCTCTCTTGGCCTACTCTAGGCTCTCATATGGCCGTCTCTATGGTCCTCTCTAGGGCCCCTCTAGGTCCTCAGTATGAATGTCTCTATGGTTCTCACTAGCCTCTATATAGGCCCTCACTATGGCCGTATCTATGGTCTTCTCTTGTCCCTCTCTAGGCCCTCATTATGGACGTCTATGGTGCTCTCTAGGATGAGCCAAGGCTACCACTGGGCTACCACTAGGCCTATCAAGGCTACCACTAGGCTGTCTCTGTGGTCCTCTGTAATTCCTCTGGAGTCCCTGACTATAACTGTCTCTATGATCTTCTCTAGGCCATATCTATGCACTCATTATAGCTGTTTCTCTGGTCCCATCTAGACCCTGTCTAGGCCCTCACTATGGCAGTCTCTATTGTTCTTTCTAGGTACCCTATATGGCCTCAGTATGGCCATCTCTATGGTTCTATGTAGTTCCTCACTGGACATCATTATAGCAATCTCTATCGTCTTCTCTAGGCCCTTTCTAGGACCTATGGCCGTTTCTAAGGTCTTCTCTAGGGCACCTCTAGGCCAACACTAATTCAGTCTTTTTCATCCTCTCTAGGCCCTCTCTAGGCCTTCACTGTGGCCATCTCGTTGGTCCTCCCTAGGTCATCTATAGTCCCACAGAATGGTCATCTTTTTGGTACTCTTAGGCCCTGTCTAGTACACATCTAGGCCATCTCTATGGTCCACTCTAGGCCCTCTCTAGGTCCTCACTCTGGCCATCTCTATGGTCCTCACCAGGCCCTTTCTAGCCCTTCACTTTGTCCATCTCTCTGGTCCTCTCTAGGCTCTCTAAAGGCCCTGATTATGACCATTTCTATGGTCCTCTCTAGGCCCTATCTAGCCCTCTCTAGACACTCTCTATGGTCAACTCTATGGTTCTCTCTAGGCCCTCTCTCTCCCTCACTATGGCCGTCTCTATGGTCCTCTCTTGGACCTCTCAAGGCCTTCACTATTGCAGTCTCTATTGTCATTTCTAGGACCTCTCTAGGCCCTCAATTTTGCCATCTCTATTCATTCTCTCTAGGCCATCTCTAGGCCCTCACTGTGGTCATATCTATTGTCCTCTCTAGACCCTCTCTAGGACCTCAGTATGGCCATCTCTATTGTCCTTTCTAGGCCTTATCTAGGCCCTCATTATGGCTGTATCTATCATAACATCTAGCCCCACTCTACGCCCTCACCTATGTCTGTTTCTATGGTCCCATCTAGGGAATCTCTAGGCCGTCACTATTGCCATATCTATTGTCCATCTAGGCCCTCTCTCGGCCCTCACTATGGCAGTCTCTATGGTTCTCTCAAGGCCTTCTCTAGGCATTCACTATAGCTTTCTCTATGGTCATCTCTAGGCGCTCCCTAGGCCAAGAGCATAGGCATCACTATGGTCCTTGTAGACACCCTTTAGGTCAAATATAGCCCATCTCTATGGTCCTCTCTAGGCCCTCTCTAGGCCCTCAATGTGGCTATCTCTTATGGTCGTCTCTAGGCCCTCTCTGGGCCCTCACTATTACAGACTCTATGGTCATGTCTAGGTCCTCTCTTGGCCCTCACTATGACCGTCTATAGGTTCATCTAGGCCTTGCTAGGCATCACTATGGCGTCTATATGTGCAATCTAGACTCTCTTATGACCTCACTATGGTCGTCTTTTGGTCGCTCTAGGCCCTCTCCAGCCTCTCAATATGGCAGTCTCTATGGTCCTCTCTAGACCGTCACTAGACCCTCACTATGGCTGTCTCTAAGGTCTCTCTATGACCTCTCTACGCTCTCTCTAGGCACCCATGGCCCTCATTATGACCGTCTCTAATGTCCTCTCTAGGCCCTCTCTATTCCCTCAGTATGGCCATCTCTATGGTCCCATCTAGGCCCTCCTTAGGCCCTCACTATGGCAGTCTCTATCGTCCCCTCACGGCTTGCTCTGGGCACTCACTATGACCTTCTATGGTCCGTCTAGGTCCTCTATTTGCCTGCACTAAGGCCATATTTATGGTCCTCCCTTGGTCATGTCTAGGCACTCACTATGGCGTCACTATGGTGCTATCTAGGCTCCCTCTCTGTCCTCCCTATCATCGTCTCTTTTGTATTCACTATGCCCTCTCCAGGCACTCACTATGGCTGTCACTATGGTCCAATCTAGGCCCTCTAGGCCCTCACTATGGTCGTCTCTATGGTCCCATCTAGGCCTCTCTATGACCTCACTATGGCTATCTTTTTGGTCTTCTATAGGACTCTCTAGGCCCTCTCTAGGACCTCTCTAGGCTCTGTATAGGCACCCACTAGGCCCTCGCTATGACCGTCTCTATGGTCCTCTTCAGGCCCTCTCTAGTCGCTAAGTATCACCGTCTCTATGAGCCAATCTAGGCCCTCTCTAGGCCCTCACTATGGCCATCTCTATGGTCCTAACTATGTCCTCACTATGGCCGTTTCGATGGTCCCATCTAGACTCTCTCTAGGTCCTCATTATGGCCATCTCAATGGTCACATCTAGGTTCTCTCTAGCCCTCACTATGGCTGTCTCTATGGTCCTGTCTAGGACCTCTCTAGGCCCTCTCCAGTTGCTCTCTAGGCCCTCACTACAATCATTTCTATAGTCCTAACTAGGCCGTCTCTAGGCCCTCATTATGGCTGTGTCTATGGACCTCTCTAGGACCACCCTAGGCTCTCTCTATGCCCTCTCTAGGCCCTCACTATGGTCGTCTCTACGGTCTTCTCTAGGCCATCTGTAGGTCCTTCTATGGCTGTCTCTGTGGTCTTCTCTGGGACCTCTCTAGGCACTCACTATGGCCATCTCTATGGTGTATCTCTGCCCTCTCTAGGCCTTCACTATGGCCATTTTTATGGTCCCATTTATGCTCCTCTAGGTCCTCCCTTTGGCCATCTCAATGGTCACATCTAGGCCCACTCTAGACCCTCCCTATATCTGTATCTATGGTCCCATCTAAGTCTTCTCTATGCCCCCACTATGGCAGTCTTTATGGTCTTCTCTAGGCCCTCTCTAGGCCGTCACTATGGCCGTCTCTATGGTGCTCCTAGGCCCACATAGGCCCTCTCTAGACCTTCAATATGGCTCTCTCTACGGTCCGCTCTTTGACCTCTCTATGCTGTCTCTAGGCACCCACTGGGCCCTCACTATGACTGTCTCAAATGGTCCGCTCTAGGCCCTCTCTAGGCCCTCACTATGGCCATCTTAATGGTCTTCTCTAGGCCCTTTCTAGGCCCTCACTAGGCCATCTCTAGTCCCTCTCTAGGCCCTCACTATGACTGTATCTATGGTCTTTTCAAGGCTCTCCCTAGGCACTCACTACGGCTGTGTCTATGGTCCCATCTAGGCCCTCTCTTACTGCTTACTATGACCGTCACTATGATCCCATGAAGGCCCTCTCTAGGCCCAAATATGGCAGTCTCATGGTCCCATTGCAGCCCTCTTGTAGGCCCTCACAATGACCTTCTATGTCCCATCTAGGTCCTCTCTATGCCCTCACTATGGCCGTTTTTGTGGTCCTCTCTAGGCCATCTCTAGGCACTCACAATGGCCATCTCCATGGTTCTAACTAGGCCCTCTCTAGGCCATCACTATGGCCGTATCTATGGTCACATCTCAGCCCTATCTAGGCACTCACTATGACCATCTACATGATCCAACTAGGCCCTACTAGGCCCTCACTATGGCCGTCTATATGGTCCCATCATGGCACTCTCTAGGCCCTCACTATGGCCGTCTCTATGGTGCTATCTGGGTTCCCTCTCTGCCTTCAATATTGTCGTGGCTTTTGTCCTCTCTAAGCCCTCTCTAGGCCTCAAATGGTCGTCCCTATGGTTCCACCTAGGCCCTCTCTATGACCTCACTTATGCCATCTTTTTGGTCCTCTATAGGACCTTTCTAGGCCCTATCTAGAAAGGTCTCTACGTCTAAATATGGACGTCTTTATGGTCCCTTTAGGCTGTCTCTAGGCTGTCACTATGGCTGTCTCTAATGTCCTCTACAGGACTTCTCTAGGCTCTATCTAGGGACCCACTAGGCTCTCACTATGACCGCCTTTATGGTCTCTCTAGGCCCTATCTAGACCCTCACTATTGCCATCTCAATGGTGTTCTCTAGACCCTCTCTAGGCCCTCACTATGGCTGTCTCAATGGTCACAATCTGGGCCCTCTCTAGGACCTCAATATGGCCATTACTATGGTCCTATCTAGGGCCTCTCTAAGTACTCACAATGTCCATCTCAATTGTCACATCCAGGACCTCTCTAGGCCCTCACTATGGCAATCTCTATGGTCCTATCTAGGCCCTCACTATGACCATCTCGATGGTCCCATCTAGGCTCTCTCCAGGTCCTCACTATGTCCATCTCAATGGTCACATCTAGGCCTCACTAGGCCTCACTATGGCTGTCTCTATGGTCCTCTATAGGACCTCTCTAGGCCTTCTCCAGGCGCTTTCTAGGCCCTCAATATGACCATCTCTATGGTCCTCTCTAGGCCGTCTCTAGACCCTCTCTATGGCTGTCTCTATGGTCTTTTCTGGGACCCTCTAGGCACTCACTATGGTCGTCTCTCTGGTGAATTTAGGCCCTCTCTAGGCATTCACTATGGCTGTTTTATGGTCCGATCTAGGCTCTCTCTAGGTCCTCCCTATGGCCATCTCAGTGGTCCCATCTAGGTCCACTCTAGGCCTTCTCTATGGCCTTATCTATGGTCCTATCTAAGTCCTCTCTATGTGTTCACTATGGCAGTCTTCATGGTCCTATCTAGGCCATTTCTAGGCACTCACTATGGCCATCTCTATGGTGCTATCTAGACTCCCTCTATGAACTCTCTATCTTCGTCAATTTTGTTCTGTCTAAGCCCTATCTAGGCCCTCACTATGGTCTTCTTTATGGTCCTCTCTAGGCCATTTTTGGCCCTCTCTAAACCCTTACTGTGTTCTTCTCTATGGTCCTCTCTAGGCCATATCTAGGCCCTCACTATGTTTGTCTCTATGGTCTTCTCTTGGACCAATGTAGGATCTCTCTAGGCCCTCTCTAGGACCTATATAGGCCCTCACTATGGCTGTATCTATGGTCTTTTCAAGGCCCTCCCTAAGTACTCACTATGGTGTCTCTATGGTCATATCTAGGCCCTCTCTAGGCCGTCTCTGGCTGTATTTATGGTCCTCTCTAGGCCCCTCTAGGCCCTAACTATGACTGTCACTATGGTCCTTTCTAGGCCCTCACTATGGTTGTCTCTATAGTCCAATCACTGCCCTTTTTAGGCCCTCACTATGACCGTCTCTATGGTCCTATCTAGGTCTTTTCTATGCCCTCCCTATGGCCATCTTTTTGGTCCTCTCTAGGCAATCTCTAGGCTCTCACTATGGCCGTCTCTATGGTCCCATCTAGTCCCTTCTATGACCTCACTATGGCCATCTTTTTGGTCCTCTATAGGACCTCTGTAGGCTCTCAATATGGGGTCATTATGGTCCTCTCTCTTCTGTCTCTAGACTCTCACTGTGGCTGTCTCTATGGTCCTCTCCCGGACCCTCTAGGCTCTCTCTAGGTACCCACAAGGAACTCACTATCGACTGTCATTATGGTCCTCTCTAAGCCCTTTCTAGACCCTCACTATGGCCGTCTCGATGGTCATCTCTCTGTTCTCTCTAGGTCCTCACTATGTCCGTCTCTATTTTCCCATCTAGGCCCTATATAGGCCCTCACTATGGGCGTATCTATGGTCCTGCCTAGACACCTTCTAGGCCTCAGTATTACCATCTCTATGGTCCTCTATAGGACCTCTTTAGGCCCTCACTATGGACGAGTCTATGATCCCATCTTGGCCCTCTCTAAGCATTCACTATGACCCTCTATATGGTCCCAACTAGACCATCACTATATGGTCCCAACTATGGCTCACTCTTACAATCTCTATGGCCCACGTATGTCCTTTCTATGCCCTCACTATGGCCGTCTTTATTGTACTCTCTAGGCCATCTCTAAGCTCTCACTATGGCCGTCTCTATGGTGCTATCTAGGATCCCTGTATGCCCTCACTATGGTTGTCTTTTTTGTCCTATCTATGCCCTCTCTTAGCCTTCAATATGGCTGTCTCTATGGCCCTCTCTAGGGCCACTCTAGGATCTCTAAAGGCCCTCTCTAGGCCCTCACTATGGCAGTCTACGGTCTTCCCTGGGAACATTCTAGGCTCTCTCTAGGCCCTATCTAGGCACTCACTATGACCGTCTCTAAGGTCGTATCTATGACCTCTCTAAGTCCTCACAATGACCGTCTCCATGGTCCTTTCTAGGACCTCTCTAATCCCTCACTATGGCCATCCCTATGGTCCTATCTGGGCCGCTCTAGGCCTTCACTTTGTTAGTCTCTATGGTCCCATATAGGCCGTCTGTAGTCCCTCACTATGGACAATACAATGGTCATATCTTGGCCCTCTCTATGTCCTCACTATCACCATATATATGGTCCTCTCTAGGCCCTCTCTAGGCCCTCACCATGGACATCTCCATGGTCTTCTCTAGGCACTCCTAGGCCCTTACTATGGTCGTCTCAATGGTCACATCTAGGCCCTCTCTAGGGGCTCATTATGGTCATATCTATGGTCTTCTCTAGGCACATTCTAGGTCTTCACTATTACAGTCTCTATGGTCCTTTATAGGCCCTGTAGAGGTCCTCACTATGACTGTCTATATGGTTCCAATTAGGCCCTTCTAGGCCATCAATATGGCCATCTATATGGTCCCATCTAGGCTCTCTCTATGACCTCAATATGGCCATCTTTTTGGTCCTCTCCAGGACCTCTCTAGGCCCTCTCTAGGACCTCTCTAGGCCTTCTATATTGCTGTATCTCTAGTCCTCTCTAGGCAGTCTCTGGGCCCTCAGTATGGCTGTCTCTACGGTCCTCTCTAGGACCCCTCTAGGCTCTCTCTAGCCACAAACTGGGCCCTCATTATGATCGTCTCTATGGTCCTCTCTAGGCCCTCTCTAGACCCTCACTATGGCAGTCTCGATGGTCTCCTCTAGTCCCTCTCTAGGTCCTCACTATGGCCATCTCTATAGTCCCACCTAGGCCCTCACTATGACCATCTCTATGGTCCTATCTAGGCCTTCTCTAGGCCCCAAATAGAGCCATCACTCTTGTCCCATCTAGTATCCTCTAGGCCCTCACTATGGCAGTCTCTAAGGTCCCATCAGGGTCCTTACTAGGCCCTCACAATGACCTCCTATGGTCCCATCTAGGTCCTCTCTATGCCCTCACTATGACGGCTTTAAGGTCCTCTCTAGGCCATCTCTAGGCACTCACTATATCCGTCTCAATGGAGCTTTCTAGGCTCCCTATCTGCCCTCTCTATAATCATCTCTTTTGTCCTCTCTATGCCCTCTCTAGGCCCTCACTGTGTCTGTCTCCATAGTCTTCTCTAGGCCCTCACTAGGCACTCTCTTGGCCTCAATATGGTCGTATATTTGTTCCAATCTAAGCGATCTCTATGATCTCACTATGGCCGAATTTTTTGGTCCTCTATAGGACCTCACTACTCCCTCTCTAGGCTCTCAATACAGCTGTATTTATGGTCCTCTCTATGTTGTCACTAGGCTCTCACAATGGTTGTCTCTATAGTCCTCTCCTGGACCTCTCTAGGCTCTCTCTAGGCAACAACTAGGAACTCATTATGATGGTCTCTATTTTCCTCTTTAGAGCTGTCTAGATCATCACTATGGCCGTCTATATGGTCCTTTCTAGGCCCTCACTATGGTGGTCTCTATGGTCCCATCTTGGCCCTATCAAGGCCCTCATTATGGCTGTCTCTATGGTCCATCTAGGCCCTTCTAGGGTCTCACTATGGCCATCCCTATGATCCCACCTAGGCTCTCTCTATGCCCTCACTATGACCGTGTCTATGGTCCTATCAGGGCCCCCTCTAGGCCCACTGTATTATCTTCTCTATGGTCCTTTCTAGGCACTCTCAATTCACTCACTAAGGCCATCACTATGGTCCTCTATAGGACCGCTCTAGGTCCACTCTACGCTCTCATAGTCCCTCACTATGATTGTCTATATGGTCCTCTGTAGGACCTCTCTAGGCTCTCTCTAGGCCCTCACTGTGGTCATCTTTATGGTCCTAACTAGGCCCTCTCTAGGCCTTCACTATGGCCATCTCCATGGTCTTCTCTAGGCCGTATCTAGGCTCTTACAATGGCCATCTCAATGTTTCACATCTAGGCCCTATCTAGGCCCTCACTATGGCTGTATCTATGGTCTTCTCTAGGCACCTTCTAGGTTCTCACTATTACCGTCTCTATCATCCTCTATAGGCCTTCTCTAGGCCATCACTATGACTGGCTATATGGACCCAACTAGGCCTTCTAGGCCCCCACTATAGCCATATATATGTTTCCATCGAGGCTCTTCTATGACCTCACTATGGCCATCTTTTTGGTCCTCTATAGGACCTCTCTAGGCCCTCTCTAGGCCCTCTTATACCCTCAATTTGGCCTACTCTATGGTCCTCTCTAGGCCGTCACTAGAACCTCACCATGGCTGTCTCTAAGGTCCTCTCTCAGACCTATCTATGCTCTCTCTAGGCACCCACTGGGCTATCACTATGACCATCTCTATGGTCCTCTCTAGGCCCTCTCTAGAACCCTCACTATGGCCATCTCGATGATCTTCTCTAGGACCTCTCTGCGGCCCTCACTATGGCCGTCTCTATGGTCCCATCTAGGCAAACTCTAGGCCCTCACTATGGCAGTCTCTATGGTCCCATTGCGGCCTGCTCTATTCCTGCACTATGGATGTCTCTGTGGTCTTCTCTTGGCCCTCTCTAGTCACTAACTATTGCCGTCTCTATGGTTCTTTCTAGGCCCTACCTAGCACTCACAATGGCTGTTTCTATCGTCCTCTGTATGACCTCATGTAGAGGGCCGAAGGCACAATTGCAGCGTTCGCCATCACTAGATGGCGCTGACATTGTGTGTCTATTATTGGTAAACAAGTGAACTGCGCGAGTGCCAGGAGTAAGGGCAGAATACAGCTTTCACCATTACAAGATGGCGCTGACCTCGTGTGCCCCTGCCTTGTAATCAAGCTATGTGCGCATGCGCTGAGGTAAAATGGCGCGCCAAGTCACGGCCCAGCCCTGGGCGTCATCTAGGGTAATGAATTGGCAGCCAATCAGGTATGACACGGCGCTCTGGGGTGTATATAAGTGCCAGACTGCTAGGCTCGGTGTCTTTCCTCGTTTCATGGTAATAAAGAAGCTGCAGAAGGATTCTGTGTGTGTCTGCGTGCGTTTTCTTGCTGGCGAGGGGATTGCGCGGGGTCACATCTGGTGCGGGAAACCCAGGAATTCATCACCGGCACAGAGGAAGGTCCTCTGTTTGTTCGCGAAGAGTCCAGAACTTCGGAGAAGAGTCCAGAACTGCAGGTCAAAAAGGTACGCTCTTTAGGCATGTATCTTGATCTCCCCTGGCTTTCCCCACAAGCATTGGGAGCGATAGAAGCCATCCCTTTTCTGATAGTCTTGGTTTTACTTTTCTTTTGGTTCTGTATTGTGTTCATCGTAATTGGTGTTGAAAATTCGCTGCGGTTGGGCGTAGATAAGCTGCTAGGCCTAGGTCTCCGTGTATAGGTCGCGTAGATAAGGGAGCGACATGGGAGCCACACATTCAGTGGTCGTGGCTCTACAATCGCTGCTGCGGCAACACGACCTGAAGGTGTCCGTAAAAACATTGGAAAGTTTTGTCAAGGAAGTCGATCGTATTGCACCCTGGTTTGCTTGTTCAGGCTCGCTTACACTAACCTCCTGGGACCGATTAGAGGCAGACTTTATGGAGGGAGCAGAACCAAGGGAAGTTAAAACCTGGAACTCGCCCTTTGTGGAGGTTGGTGAGATCGTGTTTAAGGGATGAAAATGCTGTGCATCAATCGCTGAAGGCCAGGGACTGCTTGAGGAACTACAAGATAGCATGTCAGAAACAGAGGGGACGAAAGATTGGGAGCGTGCCAAAAAGCAGAAA